>CAUYQU010033193.1:0-47179 GCA_963574635.1 Cheracebus regulus
GGGAGATAGCATGGAGAGAAATGCCAGATATAGGTGAAGGGGAGGAAGGCAACAAATTACACTGCCACGTGTGTACCTATGCAACAATATTGTATGTTCTTCACATGTACCCCAAAACCTAAAATGCAATAAAAAAAAAAATAATAAAAAAATAAAAATAAAAAAATAAAATAAAATATGTTAGAATAATTTTCCACTTAGCAACATTCATTCATGAATGAGCAATGTTACTATTCATGTCCCTCTGTTAAAAATAGGCTCATTTTCTTGCTTTTTAAAAGCTCGTTGTATATTGTGGACATATATTTGGAACACATGAAACATGGTTAATTTGATAGCACTTTATATCATGCCTATTCGTAATAATGCCTCTTAGGAAACTGGAGGATATTATGCAAAAGGTACTTTGAAGAGGGTGGGGAGGAAGAGATGACAACTTCCCTTTTGCAGTCAGCTCCTGTCTCTGATGTGTAATCCTAGTGTCTACTGCCTGCTTTGCCTTTTTCTGTTTTGTCCATGTAAATACCATCCCTGGTCTCCTGATTTGAGAACCATTTTCCCCTACTGCGTTTTGGAGGACACTGAGCATGTGTCATATCTAGTCCTCGTCAATGACATCTCCACCCCCTGGCTTAGCCCCTTTTGTCACCCTTTTTGAGAACCATTTTGCCATCACCCTCTTCCTTCATTTTCCAAAGCCCCAAGGCTAGTCAACTTACTGTGTATGGGGATAATGGAAGAGTATTCACCTCAGCTTAAACATGTCTCATTTTCATCATTTAGGTTTCCCTTTGAGTGCCACTTGTTGAGAAAGGGCTTCTAGGACCAAATGACAAAAGTGGATCCTGCCTAGTTATTCGCCAACAAAATATCCTGCAAATACCTTTCTTGCCATTCACTACAACCTATAACTACATTTATTTACTAATCCTAGAGGCAGTCTGTGTAAATTCTAATCCCAGCCTCACCATTTACTAGCTAAAGGGTCTTAGGCTAGTTAATTTTTTGTGCTTTAGTTTTGCATCTGTGAAATAAGAAACTCATTGTTGTAAGGTTGTTGTGAGGATTAAAGGAGTTAATATACATAAAGCACTGAGAACAGTGCTTGGTGCATATTTAATGCTATATAAATACTAGCTATTCATATTATTATTTCCCCCCTCTCAAGAACATGAAATACTAGAAAACAGAGGTCTTCTCTCTCTTTTTAATGTCGTAACCCCAGCTTCAAGCACATGGCCTGGCCCATATGAAGATGTTTTCTTGCCAGAAATTAACACAGAAAGTCAGACATTGCTATTGTCAGTAATTTACAGCAACCCGATCATGGGAAATTTCTCCATGGCCACGTTTTCCCTTGGATTCTGCCTGTGGTTACTTTGCTAGGGCCCACCTCTCTCCTAGGCCCTCTTTTTTTCCAGATGCAGGTGCAGACCCACATTTCTTGTTATTTACTCAGGCACAAAAATTATAGCTTTCAGCTCAACCTTAGACTATGCTTCAGGTCTGTCTTTGAATATCCAATTATATACAGCTTTCTCTCTTTCTTTTCCTTGTTTCTTTCCCTCTTTCTTTCTTTTCTTTCCTTTCTCTTCTTTCTTTCTTTCTTTCTTTCTTTCTTTCTTTCTTTCTTTCTTTCTTTCTTTCTTTCTTTCTTTTCTTTTTTTTTTGATGGAGTCTCACTCTGTTGCCCAGGCTGGAGTGCAGTGGCACAACCTCAGTTCACTGCAACCTCTGCCTTCCAGGTTCAAACAATTCTCCTGTCTCACCCTTCCGATTGGCTGGGATTACAGGCATGCACCACCAGGCCTGGCTAATTTTTTCTATATTTTTAGTAGAGACGGGGTTTGACCATATTGGCCAGGCTGGTCTCAAACTCCTGACCTTGTGATCTGCCCACCTCAGCCCCCCAGAGTGCTGGGATTACAGGCATGAGCCATGGCGCCTGGCTCTTTTCTTTTTATTTCTCTTTCTTTGTTTCTTTCTTTCTTCCTTCCCTCCCTCCCTCCTTTCTTTTTCTTTCTTCTTTCTTTCTTTCTTTCTCTCAATCTATCTGTCTAATCTTATATATATATGTATAATCATTAGCCATCAAAAATATATGAATATGGTTCATCCCCTAAGAGGAGGAGGTAAGGTATTAACAACATTTTTTCTTCCCATACTAAATGATTTATTTCCATTAAACAAAATTTATATTGTAAAAAATTACATCAAAAGACAGAAAATTAAAAATTACAGAACTATATATTAGATTATATACACAATATACTAGAAAATATGAAATATAGAAATTTAAATATACAAATTAAGTTTGCCCATAGACTCTCCATATAACACATATATAATCACTGTTAACATTTTGGTATGTTTCCTCTATTTACTTCTAGACTTTTCTTTATGGCTTTGGCGTGTGTGTGTGTGTGTGTGTGTGTGTGTGTGTGTGAGAGAGAGAGAGAGAGAGAGAGAGCAGGTGTGTAACCAGTCATACTGTATCATGCCCTTTTTATTCAAATTTCTGTTTTTAAAGGAAGTAAAATATTTATTTATCCATCCCATAGATATAATTGTGCACCTACTGAATAGAACATTAGACAACAGACAGAGGTTGCCACCATGAATAGGACAAGGCCTTCAGATCCCAAAGTTTGAACTTTTACCCATATACCACACAGCCTGCATGTCTTCAGACTATTGACTAGTGAAGAGTTCAAAGTAATATCTCAGAGAAGGTTTATGTGTTAATTCCACATGGAGGCCTCCCATTAAAGTCACAGACCTATTTCTTCCAAAGGCACTCTGGTTGCTGCACTACTGGAAGGGGTTTACCTGAAAAGTGTTTTCCTTCCTCTGTATAATGACTGGGCAGACTAAAGAGAATGGATTTTACAGCTCAGGCTAATTGTGTGGTATTAACACAGTGCTATCAGGGGAATAGTCTGCTGCTTGCTTGTGCTAAAAAATCCTCCCACAGCTCCAACCGTGTACTCTGTTTGTGATGATTTTGATGCTCCAGCTTCACCCACACCATCCCCCAACTCAGAAACTCTCAAGAAGAGGGACTTTGCCTCCTCGGATCACCATCCCCTGGCTTCTTTTAGTTCCTTAATTATCCAACTCTTTCCTTCCTCCAAGCTCTCCTCTTGGGTTTTCTTCTACGCAGCTACTTTCCCAGAACTATTCACTCAGATACTATTCCACGGTCACACTGAAGCTGAAGTACCAGAGGTCTCAGAGAAGCCTCCCCTGACCAACCTGTAAATTTCTCTTTTTATCCTTTCTCTTAGCACTTGGGTTTTTGATTTTGTTTTCCCATTATTGCACCTGTCCAATATTTGTTTGTATCCTTTTTTTGTTTAACACCTATAGAACCAGGGATCCTTTGGGACATCCATTTTAATGTGGTTAATATGTATAGACTTTTATTAGTATGTCTTTTCAAAATATAAATTGTTCTGTATGCATGTATTTTTAATTTGTGCAAGTGGTACTTGGTTATAGACTTTTTCTGTTTTCTCCTTTTCTCACTTTGTAATAGATATATTTTTTCTTTATTTATTATGTCTGCTACATAATAATCTATGGTGTGGATCTACCACATTTTCCTCACTCCTCCTCCCACTGATGGGTACCTCTAGCTCCCTGCCACCACAGACAATATTTCTATGAACCTTACACATGCCCTTTTGTTACCCTGAGAGAAATCCATTAGTATGTAGCCCCTGCAACAGCACTGGTAGGTTACTGGGTTTGTGGCTTGTATAGCACTAATTTTACCAAGTTGGGCCTAGTTACTTGCAGAAAAGCTACAGTAGTCCACAGTCCCACCAGCAATACATGTAGAATCCTGTATTTCCACATTCCCTCTAATCTTTGGCAATATCCAGCTTCCTAATTTCTGCCAGTTTAATGGGTATAAAGTAATAGTTAATGGATTTAATTTGAACTTCTCTTGATCATCATGATTTTGAGTAGCTCGTTTCTAGGTTTATTTACTTTTGGAGCTTTCTTTTCTGTAAATTTTCCATTCATATCATGCACCCATTTGCAATATTTTTCTCCTTGATATATAGGAGCTTCTTGCATATTCTAAAATATATTACTCTCTTCTTTTTCTTCTTTGACATTACAAATACCTTCTCACATTCTGGCAGCCTCTGTTAAATGTGTTCATGGTATCATTCACTGACAAAATTCAATCTAGGTATAATAAAATGCATCACTATTTAAAACCTTACATATTGCACTTTTAGAGGTTATTTATGATGTCTGTGTTCTATGTGTTGGCCTCATTTTTCCCTACTGTATATAGACTTCTTCCCTGAAATGACAGAAGAGGGCTGCCAGCAGCTCCAATATTAAAATATCATAGCTTTACAACCAAGCCATCAGAAGCCCTGGGTTTGAGTCCTGTTTGCCTCAGGGATAGTCTCTGAGGTCAGCAGCACAGGGGCTTCAACCCCATCCAAAACACAGGGATGAAGAGATAGGAATGGAGTGATTTCTCAAAGCAACATCAAGGCATTTTTTTCAACAGTAGGAAAATGAATGCTGGGCTTGCAAAAGAAACAGATGTCCATTATAAAAAGGCACTGCCTTTGTTACTGTTCATCAGATAAATTAGTATTGTCACATTCTCCAGATACTTTTTCTGGTCCCCATTCTGTCTTGGTTAAACTTTTCTTAAATGTTCTATAGCACCCCTGTACTCATCTGATAGTACTCTGGGATTTAATCCCCCAAACAGGTAATCCAGTCAGGAGGAGACCAAAGAGATCACCCAGACCAGTGGTTCCCAAACTAGGCTGAACATTAGAATCACTCAATGAGCTTTAAAAATACAGACTCCTAGGCTTTGCCGCAAACCTGCTGAAATAAAAACTCTGCAGAGCAGAAACCTGGAAACTGTGTTTTAATCTTACTAGTTGCCAGTCCACAGATGGAGAATCACAGTGAGAAGCACAATCTCCTCGTTTTACAGAAGAGAAACCCTTGAGCCTGAGGGATGATTCCCCCAAAATGTAGTGAACTCGGGGCACCTGTTCTATTCAGCTGTTGTTGCTGTATGTGTGTGTTTTCTTCCTGCTGGACATCAAACTCTCTTTGAATCTTTTTGGAAAAGAAGCCAGTGAATAAAAATATAACTACCTCAGGATTTATCATTTGATGAAAAAGTTCAGGCTCTCATCTCTGTGCTTTATTGTACTCAGAAATCCTGGTAGGTCTGCAACCATGGAAACACAAATCCGACATTCCACGTCAGCTCCAGTTCTAGCTGTCCTGGACTTCTAAAGAGCAGTCTCTTGATGCTAGAGGAAGTTGTAGAATGCTTCTTGGTGCTTTGTATTCGGTATTGCAGTTGTTTAGGAGCTGAGTCTCAGGAGTCAGCCACTCCTGACTGAAATCTTGGCTCTGTCACTTACCAGGTGTGTGACCCTAGTCAACGTGCATGTCCTCTATGTGGTGTTGCATGCACCTCAGAGGCTCTTTGTGAGGATGAAATGGGATAGTACATTTCAAGTGTAAGCCCAGAACCTCACACCAAGAAAGTGCTCAGTAAACACACTGGGGTATTAGGTCTTTTTTTTTTTTTTAAATGGAGTCTCATTCTGTTGCCCAGGCTGGAGTACAGTGGCATGATCTCAGCTCACTGCAACCTCTGCCTCCTGGGTTCAAGCAATTCTCCTGCCTCAGCCTCTCGAGTAGCTGGGACTACAGGTGCCCACCACCTTGCCAGACTAATTTTTGTATTTTTACTAGAGTTGGGGTTTCACCATATTGGCCAGGCTGGTCTTGAACTTCTGGCCTCAAGAGATCCATCTGCCTTGGCCTCCCAACGTGCTAGGATTACAGGTGTGAGCCACCGCACCTGGCCTATTGGGTCTTACTGAGCATTTTCTGTGTGCTAGTTCCTGTGCAGGGTGATGGGTTAGGAGATGAGTAAAGTGTGGTTTCTGCCCTCCGTGAGCTCAGTCACGAGAGGTTGAAAGATTAACTGGTAGTGAGTGGAAAGCGGTGGCTTCCCCTGACCTGGCTTCCTAGCCTGCAGAAGGTACAGGCATGACTGGAAGCCATAAATCCAATGTGACCCCTCATGTGTACAACAGGGACAACTAGATGCTCTGGTCCTGAGATAGATGCTGCACCTCTGCAGCCAGCTCCGTGCCAACCCAGCCAACAGGCCCAGGTGGAAGAAGCCAAGCAGCAACACAGAGGTTTTGCTTTTTTCCCTCTACACGATGTAGTTTGTCATCTTTTGTTGTAAAAGACCCACCTCACTTTCCACCTTCAGAATTCCTCTCCCATGTTGCATATTATTTTGTGTGATGATCAGTCAGATGTGGCCACAAGAGGAGACACAGAAGAGGCTCAAATAAAAAAAAAATATTATAAGTAAAGGTCTTAGAGACAAGAGGCACATCCTGCAGGGCCACATGGAAAATGCACCAGACTGGCCAGGAAGCAGAAGACAGGAGCCAGGGAAAGGTTTAGGCCACTGCCTTTATTGGTGTTTCCATGGGAAAGGCAAGGCAGAGCAGAGTCAACAGTTTAGGTTTAGCCAGTTTGAATAACCTTGGTGGGCTTTGGGCTTTAGGGGTGGTTCCAAGTTTCCTAACACTTGGTCCTAGAATGATTAAGGCAGAGAAATATTACCTCCTGTGGTATACAGGCCAGACAAAGGAGGCATGGCTATGGATTTGTAGATTTGCACATCAAAGACATGCATTCTTTCCCCAGTCAGAAAGGCTTAAGATGTCAAAACGTCATATAGACATTTAAAAAATATTTACCATACACTCCAGAGCTTAGACTCTGCTTGGCAGCAAAATCTTGAAACTCACTGCTCAATCCTTACTGTCTTACTCTGTATACGTTTTTGAGTTGAAATTGATATTTACCCAGGGTATTAGAGATGCATAGGACAAGAAGCCCTCCTACAACCTGGGGGCTTAGACAGAAACTATTGAAAGTATTACAAGATGACAGGGAACAATCTGAACTTTATGGAGTCTCTCTTTTGACTCCCATAATATGAGAGTGTGGTACATGGAAGTAAATCATTTTGTTAATAAGTGAACCTCTCCAAGACAACATCCACATCTCATTATCCCTTTATTAGTTTCTATATTCTTGTGGAATTTCTCATTGAGAGTGAGAACAGATTAATTTCTTTAACTATGTTTTATGTATTTGGTATGTGAATTTGTCTGTTTTTGTGCTGGAAAAATATTGTGTACAAATTGGTATGTTTTCCCTGGTATTTTCTGTTAACCCCTTGACCTTTCCCTAAATTTGCCTAAGGAGAGAGAGAGATTGATTGCTCCAGGGAGGACAATCAATGCCACCACAGTGCAGCAGGTATAAATCTTTTGAATTTTAAAAACCATTGACTTTGCATTTCAAATCATAGAATTTGAGAGGGAGCCAGAGCTAGAGAAGATAGAAGTAAACCATCCTAGCCAATCAGACCAGAAAGTTTGCTTAAATTAAGAGGAGGTAAGGAGGTGCAGGGAAGCGAGGAAGCTCTGACCCCAGTTTATATCTGAAAAAGTGGCTCTTTAACCTCTCTCTCCTCTGCCAAACCATGCCCAGATGGATGAATTTCTCAGAGTGAGGGTGACAAAATTCCAGATAGGCTTGAGGGATCTGAGAGAAAAAGAGAGCTGTGCCCAACTTCTGGTTATGCCCTGGAAAAAGGTGAGGCCCCAGAGTAGAAATAGCTAGGTGGTAATTCCAGGAAGATGGACCTAGGACACGCATAGGAGGAGAAGAGCAGGGTGCCCCCACACACCAGTCTGGGCCCAACAATCAGATAGATACAGCTCCAAAGGAGCCCTGGGCCAGGACCAAGAACCACCTAGCAGTCACCTGTAGTACCAGGGATCGAGATCAGGTAGGGCCGAGTCTATCAAAGCAGAGGAGAATGAGGGTTGATAAAGCCGGTCGCACAATGCCTGGGTACTACACTACCCTCCCTAAAAATTAGATGCCACCCTCAAAAGGAGGCATATACCCTGAAGTGAATGATACTAGGTTTTTGCCTCCTGATATAAACAGGCTCATAATAGGAGTTAAGATAAGGAAAATAAAACTTACTGCACACCTAAGTTGCGTACTGAGATTTATACCTGCTGCACTGTAGTGGCATTTGTGAATTTAGATAATCATGGCAGTATTGGGACATCTCTTTTGTAAATGTCAAGTGTCTCTATTTCTCTGTGTTGCATAAAATAGCATGCATTATGGATGAGCACCAACAAAGTGAGGTTAGGGATTCTTAATGTGTGTGTGTGTGGTGGAGCCCATAGATTCCCTTCTTAGAATGTTTTAAAATGCATATAAATATACAGGATCACAAAGGGAACCAATTGTATGAAGATAGAGTTATCAAATTGTTTTTTTGTTTGTTTGTTTGTTTTGAGACAGTCTTTTTTTGAGACTCCAGTCACCCAGGCTGGAGTGCAATATGTGATCTTGGCTTACTGCAGCTTCTGCCTGCTGGGCTCAAGTGATTCTTGTGCCTCAGCCTCCTGAATAGCTTGGATTACAGATACAGGCCGCCTTGCCAACCTAATTTTTTTTTTCTTCAGTAGAGATGGGGTTTTACCATGTTGGCCAGGCTGGTCTCCAACTCCTGGCCTCAAGTGATCTGCCCGCCTCAGCCTCCTAAACTTCTGGGATTACAGGCGTGAGCCACCACACCCGGCCTCAAAATATTTTTTAAAAAAGATTTATGACATAATAACATATATACTTCTTTACTTGGCCATCAAATAACAAGATCTAGCAGCAAG
The DNA here is from genome assembly GCA_963574635.1 of Cheracebus regulus. Taxonomy (NCBI): domain Eukaryota; kingdom Metazoa; phylum Chordata; class Mammalia; order Primates; family Pitheciidae; genus Cheracebus; species Cheracebus regulus. Next base: position 8,796 of record CAUYQU010033193.1, read on the forward strand.
TCAAATAAACATGATATCAAAGTGGTGATAAGTACAATTGTTAGAGATAGCTACAATAAATAACATGATATAACATTTGTGATTTGTATTGATAACATAGTCATGAATTTAATTAATACTGTTTTATTAACTACATGCATAAATGAAGGCATGATTCATTTGAGTTACAGGTTAATGAAAATAAAAATGTAATTTTTCCTGTCCAGTTCAAAGATCTCCAGATTCTACCCATGAATCCTTGGAATCTGCAGGCTCTGTACTATATAACTATCCCTTGACCAACCAAAAGATTTAGTCTGAACCTTTTCAATACCTGCCACACTCTGCTTGAGAGTTTGTGGAGATAGGTAGTACCTAAAATAATTCTATTTTAACAAAGGGCTCAAAAGATCTAGAGACAGAGACAGGAGGTAGCCACGAGTCCGCCAGCAAAACGCCACCTTCAAGCCTAAAACAGCCTGAAGGCTGAAAAACTGGACTGTGGTCCCAGGTGCAGCCCGCCATTTCCCAGCAGATTCTTTCTGAATAATCCCCAACTGCACACTGGGAGGATGGGGTGGAGCCTCGGGAAGTTCATGCTGTTTGCAGCGGGGAGGAGCCTGGCCTCTCCTGTTCCTGTGTGGTGGCCTGGGATTTAGTATGTGAGGTGGGAAACCTTCTAGGAGGACTCTCTCTCACTTTGCTGAGAGTAATTTTTCTTTTTTTTTTTTCACCCAATAAACTCTGTTTTTCTCACCCTCCTATAAGTCTATGAGCCTAATCTTCTCTGGTCGTATGACAAGAGCCCGGTTTTAGCTGAACTAAGGAGAAAGTTCTGCAACACTAAGAGTAGCAGGTCTGGACAGATCTCTCTGCAATGATTCTCATCCTAGGCCATGAATTTGGGAGATCATAATCCTAAGCAAGTGTTGAACGCAGGTTAAAAAGTACCCAAATTGGCCAGGGCCTGATTTTTTGATAAAAAGTGATTCCCTGGCCTTGTAAGCTGTTAAACTTCTTAAAGATAAGGTACTGTGTTTCCTGGTATCCTTAGGACAGTAGCTGGAAAATGGTAGAAGGCTGACAAATGCTATTAGGATTATTTAATGAATGAATGTAATCATGCAAAAATAATTAAAGTTCAGTCTGGGGCAAGGGGAGGGGTACCCAAGTGTAAATTCCTTAGCAGTGAACTTGGCAAAAAGAAACAGCTTGATTAATGTCAGCTATTCTTATTTTACCATTTAAAGCACTCTTTTTGTATTCTATTATTTTGCCTAGTACACTTAAAAACTGATGGAGCTTTCCAAGATGCCTCTTTTTTTCTAGGGTTTGGATAGAGATAATATAAGAATAAAAGGCACAATGTATATAAAGTACATAGCACAGGGGCTGGTAATAAGGAAATAATCAATATTTGCTATTATTAATTTTATCTAAAATAAGAAATGTAATATTTGTTAGTATTAATATGATTATTAATATTAATCAAGGCAGTGAGTCAAACTTAGTAATGCATTAGAATCACATGAAGAACATTCAAAAATACTTATTCTCCAAGAGCTCACTGAATCAGAATTTCTGGGGAGGGAGCCCAGAATCTGCCTTATGAAAAAGCTAGCAAAGTATTTGAAAAGGAAGCCAAAAATGAGAAATTAGAGCCCAGCAGGAAACTGAGTCATTATTGTCCCCATCAAAACATCATTTTAATGCAAATAGTGAGCACTTGTCAAGATTTTATTTTATGTATTCATGAGAGAAACAGATGGCTATCAAAGCTAGTTCCAAAGATGATATGAAAAACTGGGATTTGATAGGGAGTAGTAAAGAAAATAAGTAATGCTGACACAATAATGCTCAAATTGTTATAACCCAGGTAGGATCCTTTAGGATAATAAAATAATAACTAGATCAACGAATCTAGGAGTTGGTTTTTTGAAAAAATTAAGAAAATAGACCTTTATGATAGCTAGACTAATAAAGAAGAAAAGAGAGAAGATCCAAATAAAATCAATTAGAAATTACAAAGGGGATATTATCACTGACCCCACAGAAATAACCATCAGAGAATATTATGAACACCTCTATGCACATAAACTAGAAAATCAAGAAAAAAAATGGATAAATTCCTCAACACATCCATCCTCCCAAGACTGAAAAAGAAACAAATTGAATCCCTGAACAGACCAAAAACAAGCTCCCAAATTGAAAGAGAAATAAATAGCCTACCAACCAACAAAGGCCCAGCACCAGACCAATTCACAGCTGAGTTCTACCAGATGCACACAGAAGAGCTGGTACCATTCCTGCTGAAGCTATTTGAAAAATACTGAAGAGATGGGACTCCTTCTCAACTCATTCTATGAGGACAGCATCATCCTGGTACCAAAACCTGGCAGAAACACAACAGAAAATATAAACCTCAGGCCAGTATCCTTAAAGAATATCAATGCGAAAATTCTCAGCAAAATACTTGCAAACTAAATCCAACAGCACATCAAAAAGCTTATCCACCATGACCAAGTAGGCTTTATCTGTGGGATGTAAGGTTGGTTCAACATATGCAAATCAATAAATGTGATTCATCACATAAGCAGAGCTAAGGACAAAAACCACATGATTTATCTCAGTAGATGCAGAAAAGGCTTTCAGTAAAATTCAATATAGCTTCACATTAAAAACTCTCACTAACTAGATATTGAAGGAACATACCACTACTAAGAGTCATCTATGGCAAACCCACAGCCAACATCATACTGAATGGAAAAAAGCTGGAAGCATTCTCCTTGAAAACTAGCAGAAGATAAGGATGCCTCCTCTCACCACTCCTATTCAACATAGTATTGGAAGTCCTAGCGAGAGTAATTAGGCAAGAGAAAAAAAATAAAGGCATCTAAATAGGAAGAGAGGAAGTCAAACTATTCCTATTTGCAGACGACATGCTTCTATATCTAGAAAACCCCATAGTATTGTTCTAAAAGCTTCTTAATCTGATAACTTCAATGAAGTCTCAGGATCCAAAATCCAAGTACAAAAATCATTAGCATTCCTATATAGCAACAGTCAAGCCAAGAGCCAAATCAGAAACACAATCCCATTCAACATTGCCACAAAAAGAATAAAATACCTAGGAATACAGCTAACTAGGGAGGTGAAAGATCTCCAGAATGATAACTACAAAACACTGCTGAAAGAAATCAGAGATGACACAAACAAATAGAAAACGAAATTCATGCTCATAGATAGGAAGAATCAATATCATTAAAGTGGCCATACTGTGCAAAGCAATTTAAATATTTAATGCTTATTCCTATTAAACTACCATTGAGGTTCTTCACAGAACTAGAAAAAAACTATTTTAAAATTTATATGAAACAAATAAAAAAGGCCCAAATAGCTGGGACAATTCTAAGCAAAAGAGCAAATCTGGAGGCATCATGCTACCTGATTTCAAACTATACTACAAGGTTATAACAACCAAAACAGCATGGTACTGGTAAAAAATCAGACACAAAGACCAACGAAACAGAACCCAGAGATAAAGCCGTATATCTACAACTATCTGATCTTTAACAAAGCTGACAAAGAAATGGGGAAAGAATTCCCTATTCAATGAACAGTGCTGGGATAACTGGCTAGCCGTATGCAGATTAAAACTGGACTCCTTCCTTACACCATGTACAAAAACTAACTCAAGGTGGATTAAAGAGTTAAATATAAAACTCAAAACTATAAAAACCCTGGAAGACACCCTAGGCAATACCAGTCTAGACACAGGAACGGACAAAGATTTCATGACAAAGGTGCCAAAAGCAATTGCAAGGAAAGCAAAACTTAACAAGTGGGACCTAATTAAACTAAAGAGCTTCCTCACAGCAAAAGAAACTATCATCAGAGTTAACAGACAACCTACAGAATGGGAGAAAGTTTTTTGCAAACTATGCACCTAACAAAGGTCTAATATCCAGCATCTATAAGAAACTTAAACTAATTTACAAAAAAAAAAAAAATTAAAAAGTGGGGCAAAGGACATGAACAGACAGTATGGCAATTTCTCCAAGACCTAAAGACAGAAATATCATTTGATACATCAATCCCATTACTGGGTATATCTCCAAAGGAATATAAATCTTTCTAATATAAGCACACATGCACGTGTGTATCCACTGCAGCACCATTCACAATAGTAAAGACATGGAATCAACACAAATGCCCATCAATAATGGACTGGATTTAAAAAAAAAAAACAACTGTGGTACACACACACCATGGATTCCTAGGTAGCCATAAAGAAGAACAAGATCATGTCATTTGCAGGTTCATGGATGTATTTAGAGGCCATTATCCTTAGCAAACTAATGCAGGAACAGAAAATAAAATACTGCTTGTTCAAACTTATAAGTGGAAGCTAAATAATGAGAACACATAGACACATAGAAAGGAACAACACACACTGGGGACTATCAGAGGGTGGAGGGTTGGTGGAGGGAGAGGAACAGGAAAAATAACTAATGGGTACTATGCTTAATACCTGAGTGACAAAATAATCTGTACACAATCCCTTGTGACATGAGTTTACCTACGTAACAAACTCACACATGGATCCCTGAACATAAAAGTTAAAAAATTTATAAAACCATAACTTTCTGAATTGTATTTTTCCATGGGACAGAAGAAAAATCATTGTACTGAATCATCTTTTTGTTAATTAACCTCTAACTTAATAGAGCTATAAAATGTCTTTCCCCTAATCAAACAGTAAATAAAAACTCAAAAATGTTTGATTCTCCAAGTAAAACCTCCCTGCAAAATCTCACTGTGGACATTCTTAATTGCATCATCAACACAAACCTATCAACCAGATTTACTTTATCTTAAAATTTTTAAGTTCTTACATATACTCAGGTATAAAATACAGAGCAGTTTGCATTCAGTGTGATACTTCAGTGATACAAAAGGTCAAAATTAACCTTTTGACACCTTCTCTTTCCACCCTCCAGAAGAAAAAAAGTTATAGTGCAGTATTTCACCATTCTTCCTGTTTTGTTGCAATATCCTCTTAGATTTCTGCCTGCTGTGATTTGAGAAGGGACTAGAGAAATCTACCCTTTACTTGCCAAAATCATCACTACTACCCCTGCCTGCTGATGATAACCTGAGATTTCACTATTTGAAATCCATTCCCTTAGGCCTTTACTCTTTCTTTTAACATCCTTTTTGTTTCTAATGGAACATATACTGAGGGAGGACAGTTATGGAGGATGAGATGACAACTATTTAAAAGATAGCTTTTGTCAGTCTGCAATTCCAGCAGGGACAGCCTCTCCTCATTTCTTTACAGTTAGCAATATTTCTTTTCTCCAGGGATTTAGAGAAGGAAGGGGAGAAGAGTGAAGCAGCTGGAGTTCTCCAGATGTTGTGAATTTAATACCATGAACTCGCTTTAACCACATAGAGAAAAAGAAGTTCAGAATTTGGTTGCTTCACCCAGATGCCTTTACTGTACATCAGAGCAAACATTGCAGGGTCTGACTTCACCCCTTCACTTTGTCAGTGTTTTATCTCGGGTGTGTGGAGGGAGGAGGTGATAGGAATCATGGCAGAAATATATGGGAAGAGGGGTACGTGTATACATTGGTTGGGCATACTGTTTTGTCTGCTTGTCTGCCATGGTTTGAATGTATCCCCAAAGTCCATATGTTGAAAACTTAATCCCCAATGCAACAATGTTGGAGGTGGGGCCTAACGCAAGGTATTTAGGTCACGAGGGCTCCACCCTCATGAATGGATTAACGCTGACCATAAAAGGGCTTGAGGCTGCGAGTTTAATCTCAGGCTCTTTCTGTTACTCACCCCGTTCTTCCCCTGTCCCCTCAAAAGCCCGGAGTTGATTTGCCTGGCAAGTAACAAAGAACTCTCCAGAAGAAAGTGGGTTTTGATCAATAGGAGTTGTATTTGTTGCCACAAGTAAAGAGAGCACTGGGACTATTTTCCAAAGCAGTGTCTCCCTGAGGGAAAGTAACAGGAGGGTTTTATGGGACGATGGAGAGGGGAAAGAATGTAACATCACATGTAGAGGTGGCACCCTGGTGGTGCAGATGCAGTGAGTCAACATGCCAGCACATAAGTCTCATGTTATGGTAGGGAAGCTATAGTTCCTTCCAGGGTGGAGACTTCAGTGTGGTTATAAGGAAAGTTACCCAGGTTCACCTGTATGTTGGAGTGAGGAGGTCTGTCAGTAGCTGATCCCAGCAGACTAGGCGACTGCATTTCACATAGGGTTTGGGGGGAAAAAAAAAAACACTGGCTTCAAGGCAGGAGGCTATAATACAGGCTAATTGCTCAAGTTGATTCAATTTCTCTAGACCCTGGAGACCCTCTCTGCCTGATGAAACCTCAATTGCTCTTGCCTTTTCATCTTCCACTATGGGATGACCCAGCATTGAGATCCTCACCAAATACCAGCACCTTGATATTGGACTTCTCAGCCTCCAGAATTGCGAGAAATATTTCTTTTCTGTAAATTACCCAATTCTGTTATAGCAACACAAAACCAACCAAGCCACCATTTATTTCCACATCACATCTCTACATACTGTTCAACATATTCCACCCTGTCACAGTTGATTGTCTAGGGGAGCCACATGATCTATGTCTGCTAATCAGAACATGTCCCTGGGAATTCTGGACTTGAATTCTAGAGAGTAAAGTCACTGTCTTCTGAAGGGGGTGAAGCTGCAAGCCATAAATCTTGGGAAATGTCAGCAGTCATGTTTCTACTATGTTTCCTAGTAGAACAGAAGCTTCCCTAGAATCAGCTTGTGCCTTGCATTTGTTCATAATGGGACACCTACAAGATATAAGTGCCCCACTCCAACTGTAATGCTGACTGTACCAAATTGCGTAACTTTAGCACATACTAGGGTAAATCAAGAACTCCTTCCTGTAAGGCTGAAAAGTGGAAAGGCCAGAGAGAGTGAAGGGGGCAGGAAACCTCTCCTGCCACAATAAGAGCAGAGATTGAAGGGTCCCCTTATTTGAAGAGTAGTACGATGGTCTCAACTTCTCTCCTGCCTCGTTTCTGACAGCACTGAACTCAAGGCCCAATCATACCCTCCAGGGATTCTCTATCTAAAAGGAGAAATAACTGTAGTACACGCCTTTTGAAGTACACACTCGGTTCACAATTATTCCTTTAATTGTCCCCCTGTCCAAAGGAACCATGACTGTCCCCATGACTCTATCTCATGCCCACAGACACAGTTGAGTAGACGAGGAGAAAGCCCTGTAGGAGGGGTGAACACTTCCTCTCAGGCCCGAAACTCATCCAGGTAGAGGGTGCCCTGTCTCTGCAATACCACCAGCCTCCTTCACTCCTTCCTCCCAGAGAGGAGGAGCGAGTCATCTAATTGATGTGTTCCAGATGAATACCTGGGCTTGCTTGGTTCAGCCCAACCCCCTGGCTCTTCTGGGTTCTCTCTGCTTCCAGGGAGCATTTGCTGTGCCAGTTTCCTGGCATTGGATACAGACTCCTTCCCCGAATTGGAATTCCACTGTTTCAACACATTTAAACTACATTTATTTGTAACAGAGTTGATAGGTCACTTCTCCATCTCTCTATTCTCAGATGCTTTAAACTCTGGGTTGGAAAGCGGATGTTTGGGTGTTGTTGGGTCCTCTTAAATCTCAACAGGCCCTTGATGCAACTCAGACCAATCTGAGTCCCATCTCTGGGGGTGTGGAATTGGGACGGAGAGCTAGATTCCGTTTACCTGGGGCACTGGGCACAAACATGTCAAGTTGTATACAGTCACATACAATTATATTTTGCCTGCTATGTTCAGGGGAAGAGGAAGCTGATTTGATGAGAAAGAGTCAGAAACAATGTGAGAACACCACACAGAGAAGCAGGGGTGAAGGAGGAGTCTGAGGGTTCTGACTGCCCTCGCATAAGCCTTTCCTGATGGCCAGGCAACTCAGCCCAGCTTATGGGACCCATAAGACCCTGCCTTTCTTGAAAATAAATGCCTCGTATGGGAATTTAGGCAAGTAGAGCTGGTTTCTTTACTTTCTGCCAAAATAATCCCTAATACCATTTGCAGAGGCCTTTTCAAGAAACGCCCAAGACAAGCAATTAAGATGTATTTTCATTCCTGAAAATGCTTAGAAGTGACCTAGGATTATGTAAAGTGAATGCATGTGCATGTACGTCATTGTAATTTGGTGCACTATAGCCGCCAATAAGAGGCTGGGAATTGCCTCTTGAGAGGTCTCACAGTTTTGAAACCACGCTACTTGCTTTCTTCCAACAACCTTTAGCTGAATTCAAACTGGAGGAGAAAACTGAAGTGAGATCCTTCACCTCTCTGTTACCCTATAGAGCCAAAAGTGATCTTTTGGTCTGATTCTCAATAATAACAATGGCATAATGACAACAATAGTAATACTAATGGTTATTTGTTTGATGGTTTGCAAAATGCTTCAACATCCATTTTCTTATTTTGTTGCTTTTTAAACTCATACCCCGAGACAGAGGTAATGTAGGGTAGTCATTATTACTAGCTTCATTTTCCAGAGGAAGAAATTAAGGATTTAAGAAGGTAGATGACTTGTCTAGGTCTGTATGAATAGGAAATGGTACTGCTGGGGCTGAATTCAAACTTTCTGAACTGGAATGCTGTGTTTTCTACAAAACCCTGTGTTGCTAGGAAAAAGGCTTTCATAGAGCTACATAGGACTATACGTCTAGAAGGAAACCGTAATAGCCAGGTGCATCAAACAAAGGAATCACTTTTCTGTAAAACAAGTAGATTTGCACTGTGCCAGAGCACAGACAGCAATACTCAGCCTTCCAGAGCCTGCTAGTCCTCACAAAGTCTCCTGAGTAACACAGAAGTTCATGTGACTACAAGTACTTAGGAGAGTGCATGCCATATCATGAGCTTCAGTAAATGTTTGGTTAAACAAATGAATGAGTAAATGAAAATAAATGAATTGGAAAAATAGAATCCATTAGAATGTAATCCAAGAATTTTAAACTTACAGGGATGTAGATGGGCTTTGGGGGACCCATGAAAGCCCTGAAATTTGAATAAAATTGTGTGTATTATGTGTATTTTCTCTGCAAATAGGGCCCTGGGTTTTAGCAGAGTCCCAAAGAGATGGATGAGCCAAAAGATTAAATATTATTGATGTTAATGATAGGCAGTGAAGCAAACATGGTAGAAGAAAAGTCTCTATTTTGTAACTAAAAAGGCACATTGCTAGTGTGCTTTTGGAGCTCAGCCATGCTTGATAAATGCTGGGGTTAAGATAGGTTTTAGGGTCAGGTTTTTGTTTATGTTTGTTTTCATTTTTGTTTTTGCATACCCAGGAAAAAGTAAAAGGGAGAATTATTTAAGATTTATTCCACAGAGAATACCTACACCTTGGTTGTAGGATCCTGAATCAAATTTTGAAATGAGATAGTAGGATTTTGATTCCACAAATCTTGATTTTTATTTAGTTTTAAAAATCAGCTTATAGCCTAGAAGTTTTGGGGCAATCTATCCTCAATGCAGAAGATTGGCCCTAACAATATATAAAACTGTCTTTCATCTTTATGTTTGTAACATAATAAAAAAATTATTACTAGAGAATGCTCCTCTAGTTTCTATATGATGAATTATATCTTGTCGTTATGTTAACTAATGCTCTAAATATAGCATGAATGAAGGAAGAGTACCACCTTACAAGGCAACATAAAATTGTTATGACAACGGTAGTTTTAAAAATAGATTAATGCTTGTGTTTTTCTTTTTTTCTCTAATGACTTTTATGAAATCCTAGACATGAGTCAGACTTTCATCTTAACCTACAAATACAAAATCAAACAGAAACCACACTTTGAAAAGGTCTCTCCTTTAAGGGAAGAATGGTTAAATCAATTATGTGGGTGTGTATATATACGTATATACATATGTATATGCAAATGGATATAATGTGTATATATAAATATATATGTGCATATAAACATAATACATAAACACATATGTGTATATATAAATACATAATACATACATGAGTATATACATACACATATACATGCACATGTATATATACACGTATATGTTTACATGTATATATATACACTTATAAATATGTATACAATACATATACATTGATGTATATATATGATCAAATATATTAACATTAGAATGCATGTTTTGTTTGCATACTTACAAAAAAGTCTGTATTATGATACACAAAAAATATTAACATGATTATCTCTCGGTGGTGGTACTACTAGTCACATACACACGCAGAGATAATCTGTTTTTTAAAGTTTTGTTAAGCTCTAGTTCACATACTATAAAATTTAGCTCAGTTCAATGAATTTTAGTATATTCACAAAGTTGTGTAACTAACACCACAGTCTAATTGTGGAAATTTTTATCACTTCCAACTGAAACCAAATACTCATTCTTTATTATTATTCTTTTCTGATTCCCCATATCCAGCCTAGACCCCGAGAGTCAGAAAAAAGAAAATTTTCCTTTTGTCTCTGTGAATTCACCCATTATTTTCTTTCCTTTTTGTCTCTTTGAATTTACTTATTATGAACATTTCCTGTAAGTGAAATTATTTAACATGTGATGTTTTGTGTTTGGCTTGTTTCCCTGAGCATGTTTTCAAGGTGCATCATGTTGTAACACATATTAGTACTTCATGCTTTTTTATTGCTAAATAATATTCCATTGTTATGAATATAACACATTTTGTCTATTCATGCATCAGTTGATGAACATTCAGATTGTTCCCAAATTTTCACTATTATGAATAATGTTACTATGAATTTTCATTTACAAGTTTTTGTATGGGCATCCATTTTCATTAATTTTGGGTGTATACTGTATTTAGCATTTTGAGAAACTGCTAGAATGTTTTCCACAGTGGCTTCACCATTTACATTCCCACCGTTAATGCGTGTGTTCCAACTTATCTACATCCTTTCCAAGACTTGCTATTGTCTGTCTTTTTAATTTTAACCATCTCTGCAGGTGAAAAATAATATCCTGTTATGGTTTTGATTATCCATTTTCTAATGGCCAATTATATTTAGCATTTTTGTATGTGCTAATTGACCATTATTTCTTTATCATCTTATGAAAAATGTCACTTCAATTTATTTGCCCGTTTTAACTGTATTATTTGTGTTTTTACTGCTGAATTACAAGAATTCTTTATGTAATCTGGACACAACTGCCTTGTTAGATATGCTTAGAAAATATTTTCTACAATTCTGTAGTGTGTCTTTTCACTTTTTTGATGTCCTTTGAAGCGTAAAATTTTTAATTTCATTTAAATCAAATTTGTCCATGTTTTTTCTTTGCCATTTGTACTTTTAGTGTCATATCAGAGAAACTGTTGCCTAATCCAGGGTCACAAAAATTTGGTCCTATATTTTATTATAAAACCTTTATAGTTTTAGCTGCTATATTTAGCTATATCTTTATTTTGAGTTAATTTTTGTATATGGCATGAGATAAAGATCAAAATTCTTTTCTCTCGTATTTTTTGTTTGCATATAGATATCAGTTGTCCTAGCTTTACGTGTTAAAAAAACTATTCTTCTCCATTAAATTGTCTGTCAACCTTATAAAAAATCAAATGACCATAAATGTGAGGGTTTATATCTAGATTTGGCATTATGGTCCATCTATGTATATGTTTATCCTTATGCCAGTGCCATGGTCTTGATTACTGTAGCTTGGTATGATACTTTGTAATTAAGAAGCATGAGTCCTCCTGTATTTGTTCTTCTTTTTGAATATTAGTTGGACTCTTCTGGCCCCTGTGCATTTCCATATAAATGTTACAGCCAACTTGTCAACATCTTGAAAACAAATTGGGATTTTAAAAGGGATTATACTGACTCTTGATCAATTTGGGAATTAGTGCCATCTTAACAATTGTTATCTTCATTTATGGATGTGGAATATCTTATATCTTTTCATTTATTTAGATCTTTAATTTCTTTCAATGTTTTGTAGTTTGTGAGTATGCAAGTCTTGCACTTCTTTTATTAAATTAAACCTATTTTCCTTTTGCACTATTATAAGCAGGGTAATTTCATTTTTGGATTGTTCATTGCTAGTTTATAGAAATATAATTGAGTTTTGTATATTGATCTTATATCCTGCCACATTGCTGAACTTATTTATTACTTCTAGTCATTTTTAGTGGATTATTTTGAATTTTCAATATACAAGATCGTATCATCTGCATATACAGACAGTTTTACTTCTTCCTTTCCAATTTGAATGTGTTTTAGTCTTTTACTTGCCTGATTGCCCTTGCCAAAATCTCTGCTATAATGTTGCATACAAAGTGATGACAGCAGATATATTTGTCTTGTTTTCAATCTTAGAAGGGAAAAATTCAATCTTTTGCAATTAAATATGAAGCTAGCTGTGAGTTTTTTGTAGATGCCCTTATTAGCTTGGGGAAATTTGCTTCTATTCTTAGTTTGTTGAGTGAATAGCTAATTATTATGTGTTCTATTTTTTCTAAAATAAAAAGGAATTCTGTAATATAGAATAATTTTTTAGTTTTTAAAATAATTTTATAACAATATAATATTTTAAAACTTAATGCAAAACTATATACTACATGTAGGATTACAATATTATAATGTTAATTATAATATTATATTGTTAATAATAATGCTGGAAAAGGACACATAACTATAATATTGCAGGAAGAAAACAGTGATTATTTTTTCATAGTGTCATTAAAGATAGTTTTATTACTTTTCCTTTCTTTATTCTTCTGTTTTCTCTAACAATTATTATCATGGACAAAGGTGTTACCCACCATGATAGCCACAGAAAAGAACAAAAGGTCCAGATGAGCATGTCCAGCCTCCTGGCAACTATGGTTGGTTGAGGGGAGAGCAGTTGACCCCGGAAGGACCAGTGTCTTTCTCTAGTATTGATATGCACACAAAGGAAGAGAAATACTCACTTTTCTCTGATGTTGTTAAATCTGCAAGTTTGTGATTTGGAGTTGTCTAAAACCATTGTCCCTGCTGTTAGAGGAAGCCTGTCAGCATAGGGAACAACACAACCATCGCTGAGGGGCACAGAATAGTTTCGGCATCTAGCTCTGAACTTCTGAGTATGATAGACAGTAAGTCTTCTTTTTACTTAAGCTAGTTCTATGTTTTAAAAAATTGTTTACTATATATTTTTAGTTGACACACATTAATTGTACATATTTATGGAATGCAGTGTGATACTTGGATACATGTATGCAATGGGTAATGATCAAATCAGGATAATTAGCATATTTATCACCTCACAACTGTATTTTGTCTTTGTGTTGGAAACATTCAAAATATTATCTTCTAGCTATTTGAAAAAATACAATGAATTGTTATTTACCCTATGGGGCTACTTAAGGCTAGAACTTATTTCTCCTATATTGCTATAATTTTGTATCTGTTAACCTATTCCTATCCACCCTTCCTCTTACCCTTCCTAGCCTCTAGTAACCATTATTCTATTCTCTACATTTATGAGATCAACTTCTTGAGCTCCCACATATGAATGAGAACATGGGTTACTTCTCTTTCTGTGTCTGGCTTATTTCATGTAACATGATGTTCTCTAGGCTTATCGATGTTGTCACAAATGACAGGATTTTATTCTTTTCTATGACTGAATAATATTCTATTGTGTATCTATGCCGTTCATCTGCTGTTAGACATGTAGGTTGATTTCATATCTTGGCTATTGTGAGTAAAGCGGCAAGAAACATGGGAGTGCAGATATCTCTTGGACATACTGATTTTCTTTCCTTTAGATAAATACCTGGTAGTTGGATTGCAGGATCATATGGTAGTTACATGATTAGCTTTTTCAGGAACCTCGATACTGTTTTACATAGTTGTACTAATTTACATTCCCATCAACATTGTATAAGAAAGAGTCCCCTTTTCTCCACATCTTCCCCAGAATTTGTTATTTTGTGTCTTTCTAGTAACAGGTGTTCTAACTGGGGCAAGATGATATCGCATAATGGTTTTAATTTGCATTTGCCTAATGACTAGTGTTGTTGAGGATTTTTCCACCTACTTGTTGGCCATTTGTATGTCTTCTTTTAAAAAAAAAATCTATTCACACCCTTTGCCCATTTTTAAATTGGATTATTTGGCATTTTGCTCTTAAATTGTTTGAGTTTCTTATATATTCTGAATATTAATCTTTCATCAGATGGTTTCCAAATATTTTCTCACATTTTTCAAATTGTCTCTTCACTTTGTTGACTGTGACCTTTGCTGTACAGAGGTTTTAGTTTGATGCAATTACTGTTTGTCTATTTTTGCTTTTGTTGCCTATGCTTTTGAGATCTTGACCATAAAATGTTTTACCAGAACAATGTTCTGAAGTGTCTGCCTATATTTTCTTCCATTACTTTTGTAGTTTTGAGCCCTATGTTTAAATCTTTAATCCATTTTGAGTTGGTTTTTGTATATGGTGAAAGATGGAGGTCTAGTTTTATTATTCTGTATATGGTTATCTGGTTTTCCCAGCAACATTTACTGAAGAGATTTTTTTCCCCCTAATATATGTTCTGGATGTCTTTGTTGAAAATCATTTGATTGTAAATATATGAATTTATATCTGGGTTCTCTGTTCTGCTCCACTGGTCTATGGTTCTGTACTTATGCCAGTACCATGCTATTTGGTTATTATAGCTTTGTAATGCATTTTGAAGTCAGGTAGTGTGATGCCTCCAACTTTGTTGTTTTTGCTCAAGAGTACTTTGGCTATTTGGGGTCTTTGTGGTTCCATACAAATTTAAAGATTTTCTCTATTTCTGTGAAGAATATCATTGTCCTTTTGATAGGGATTACATTGAATCTGTAGATCACTTGGGGAGGATGAATGTTTTAACAATATATATTGCCCCAATCAATGAAAATAGTATGAATTTCCAATTTGTGTGTGTTCTCTTTCATTTCTTTCATTTCATGTTTTATAGTTTTTATCATAGAGCTATTTCACCTTTTTGGTTAAATTTATTCCTAGGTATTTTATCTTTTTGTAATTATTATAAATGAGATTAATTTGTTATTCCTTTTCAACTAGTTTATTGTTGGTATATAGAAACACTATGGATTTTTGTATGTTGATTTTGTGTCCTGAAACTTTACCGTATTATTCTATCAGTCCTAAGAGTTTTTTTCCTGGAGTCTTTAGGTTTTACTAAAAATAATCTCATATATACATATAAGATTATGTTGTTTATAAGCAGGTACAATTTGACTTTCTTCTCTTCAATTTGGGTGCCTTTCATTTCTTTTTCTTTTCTAATTGCTCTTTCTAGAACTTCTAGCTATATGTTGAATAGCAGTGGTGAAAGTGAGCATCCTTGTCTTGTTCCAGTTTTTTGAGAGAAAGCTTTTAAATTTCTCCATTTAGTATAATGTTGGCTGCAGATTTGTCATATGTGATCTTTATAGTGTTTAAGTAAATTCTTTCCATACCTAACATGCTGAGAGATTTTATCATGAAGAGATGTTAAATTTTATCAAATCATTTTTCTGAATCTATTAAGATTACCATATGGCATTTGTTCTTCATTCTGTTGATGTGTTATGTCACATTTATTGATTTGCATATATTGAACTATCCTTGCATCCCTAGGCTAAAGCCCACTCAAGTGTATAATCTTTTTGATGTACATTTGAATTCAATTTATTGTATTCTGTTGAGAATTTTTCATGTGTATTTATCAAGGATGTTGGACTGTGGTTTTCTTTTTTTTTAATTGTGTCCTCTTCTGGATTAATTGTGCTTTGTTTTTAAAAAATAATGCTTACATATATATACATGTTTCAATAAAATAATTCATTTTTTTAATGGGAAGAAAATTATCTTTTAGTTTTTTTCCTGCAATGTCTTTCTTGGATAACTTTGTAAGTGTATAGAACATTTATCTCATTATAAGAAAAAAATTAACATAACATTCAAATTAATAATTTTACATTATATTTTTGTTTTGAAATATGTTTCCATCATTTATTCTCTTGAGAAATACTTCTCATGTATCAAGCACCAATTCCAAAATCAGGGTTACCATTAGGTCGAATCACTGGCCTTTTTGTTTGTTTTTCTGCTCTTGCAGCGCTTTTATTGCACTCATTGATTATATGTTAGGTACTGGTTAATATAACTCACAATGGACTTTATCCTTCTTTCTATTAACCAAATCCCACTTTTGTTAGTCTCAGATGTCCCCACAAGTAAGGGGAGTCTGATATCCTCCCTATATCCAGATGGGAAATTTTGGCCGGTCACAACCAAATCTGGTAATTCTAAAGATGGACTTAGAAATAAGTAAGTGGTCCAGTTATGGTCAGTGAAAAGTAAGGGAGAGTTTTTGGGTGGCTCTTTGGAAAATAATTTTCCACCTTGATCAAAACAGATGCCCTCTTGTCTTTGGGTTCTATGAAGTATTGCTTAGAGCTGCAGCAGCTCTTTTGTAACTATGAGGGGATGAGCCTGAAGATAAGAGCCAATATGGTAATAATGCCAAAGAAGAAATATGGAAAACACCTACTTCTCAATACAGCTCTCCCATCACAGAACTGATCAACCCTGGAACTTGCCTACCACTACACTTCTCATTCTGGAAAATGTTAAGTATTTATATCGCATATGTTCATGTACATTTGTGCAAGAGTGTACTGCTGCTCACAACTGTATGTGTTATGATGTAGGACTGTGTTTGCCTAGCGAATGAGGCATATTTTTAAAAATTTGCATAAAAGCACAGAACTGGCTAGTGGAAGCTGTGCTTTTAGTTGAATGTTCTCTTCTTTGCAATGAAACCATCCTAATTTGGTATAGCACTCATCACATTTTCTGGTAGTTCTGTGTGACTTGTATGTCAATTGCTAGTGAATTCCATAAGGCGTGGGAGCAATGGCTTACAAATCAATTCAACCTATATGACTGGCATATAAGCAGATTACAATAAATGCTTAATGACAAAGGAGTATGAAAATTCTTATACTATCCAATTAGTGCCATCACATGCCATCTTACAAGATGTCAACCATCTGGATACTTTGGAAAATGTAGACGGTTGGCTGAATATTTTTAATGTTAATCTGGATGTTTTGGCATCAAATAATGTACCCCAACATTAACCTGCAAAAATCAGAGACCCTCATTCTTTTATTCTCAGATGTGGTTAGATACTGAACTGTCACACAAATGAATGATGGGTATTTAACACACTGTCATCCAAGCTCTGGGGGAATTTCCTTCAGGGGAGCATGAGACAGCCAAGACTCCTTTGAGAAATTTCCCCTCCTTCCAGATGTTAAGTATATTACTGGGTATGTTCTAGTGTGTTTTTGAAAGCATAGAGTCTGCAGAGAATTTTATAAAAGATATTGGCAACTAACATCAAAGTTCCTTCATAGGATCAGAGGCATCTGACAGAAATTTAGATGTCAGAATAATTGCTGACTTTTTTTTCTCTTCTGTTACCCTTCAAGCATTTCTTCTCCATATCCCTATTCTCCGATTGGCCCATAATCTGAAAGCAACAAGAGAGTTAATCAAAGAAGCTTAAAAGAGAATGGAAAACATTCTCATCATTCTTAATTGGCTTATCACACTTTCCCTGTCCTAAGGGTGTTTTGATTTAAAATTTAGTTTAGGCATATTTTAAGATATAAAATCACTTTTATCATATTATGTATGTATAATTTTAAGTTTATGAGATTGCCATATTACTTTTCCTCTTTGAGTTTTAAATTCTATTTTGAGAACTTAAATTCAAGATTTCAACAACATTTTAGAGCTGAAACATGAAGTAGTAAAGGATGTTGTAAGAGAGCATTTTCTGTTGAAAGTGATACTCCACAATTTAAAGTGACTTAAGCAAAGAGGACTCATAGATGTGAGTAATATCAGGGTAGGGCTGGCTTCAGTTATGGCTCCATCTTAGGCTCAAGCAATGTCACCAGGCTTTCTCCATTGCAGTGACTCAATTCCCAGGTTGCTGACAGTAACAAAATGACTGCAGCTGTTCCAGCTCTTGCTTGTCCTCATGTTCACTTTTAGCAAGAAAGAGAAACTGCCTCTATTCAAAGATTTCCAGACAGCATTTCATTGCACCTCATTGGTCTGTGAGATTCATGTATTCATTCCTAAATTAATCATTATGATTGTGGGAATAAGGGGCACAAATTGGCTTGAGCCATATTCTCACACTTGAGCTAAGTGTGCCCTGACATAGGGGAAAGGTAAATTTCCAAACCCAAACTGTGAGCTTTGTGAAGAATAAGCAAGCATGGATTTGGGGAGGCATAATTTGTGATATGATCAAATTTTATATATTGCTCTTTATTCTTTCTTTTCCACTTAATATTGCACTGTGCTTTCAGAATAAACATCCACTCTGGAGAAATTTACTTCCTTTATTTTTAATGCATTGAAACTTAAGAAAAATGGCCTAGAATTCAGCACCTGGCACACATAATGTATGTAATTTGGCTTCTTAAATATTGCTTGATTGAGTAAATGAATGAATGGGTTACTAAAAACTGTGACACAACCCAGCCCCTGTGTCCTCCAAATTTGAGAGGATATAGCAAGTTCTCTGTATAGCCAATTGAAATCCCTCTTTCATTTGTTGTAAGATGAAAGTCAAGCACATCCCTCCCCTTCCATAAACAGTCAAGAAAAAAGGCGGAGAGCACCTCCACTCCTTGCAGCCTTCATTTATAGCCTGGAGAGGGTGATGGGCTGATTTCAGTGACCCCCTTTGCCAATCCTGTCTAGCACCTGGCCTTGGAATGTGGGGCACCTGCATCTAATTTTATTCTTGGCTTCTGGGGCCTTGGCCAGAACCAAGATAAGCATCCTGTTAACATATACTTACATATGTATACACACATAGAGAAAAAAGCACACAAACGTGACAGAGCCAAATTTTATATATAGATTTGTGTTCTTTCTATTTCACTTAATGTCATACTGTATGAATTTTCTTAATACTGAATATTCATATAAAAATGAATCTTTGTAACTGCATAGTATTTCATCATATGACTGTACCATAATTTATTTAACTAAGTCTCTAACATTGGACAATTAGATTATTTTCAAAATTTAGTTACTGGGGTAAACATTTTGCATTCAATCTTCGATGGATTTCTAAAGTCCCAGAATATGATTTATTGGATCAAAGGATGCGGCCATTTGTGAAGAGAACTTGTGTTAGTTTTCTATTGCTGCCATACAAAATTATGAATGAGTTAGTGACTCAAAGCCACACTTTTTTCTTATTTAGCAGGTCTGTAGGTGAGGCATCCAGTGGGCTTGGCTGGTTTCTCTGCCTGAAGCCTCACAAGACCAAAATTAAGGTGTCAGCAGGGCTGCATCCCCTTTCGGAGACTCTAGAGGAGAACCTGTTTCCAGACTCCTTCGTGTTATCAACAAAATTTAGTTCCGTGCCCCTGTAGGACCAAGTCCCTGTTTCCTTGCTGGCTGTCAGCTGGGGCCTCCCTTAGCTACCAGAGCCCACTTTTTGCACTTACAAGGACCCCACCATAGCCCAGGACTGGAAACAGGGTTGAATCCTTACGAAGCTGACACATCTCTCTCCCTCCCTCTTCTGCTCTTAAGTGTTCAAGTGATTACACTGGGCTTGTCTGACAGCACAGGATAATGTCTCTGTTGTAAGGCCAGCTGATTAACAGCTTTAATTGCATCTGCAAAGTCCCTTTTGTCTTGGTAAGGATCAAAAACCATGGAGGCCAAAATCCCACCTACCACACACGGTATGTATTGCCTTCCAGAATATTCTGTAGCAGTGTCACTGCCTCCAGCATCCTATGAAAATTTCCATTTCCTCACATTCTCCTCAAGCTCAGGCCTTCTTATTAAAGCAATGAAAATTACAGTAACAAACTTCACATTTGATAGGTGAAAAGGCATTTTGATGTTGCTTGAGTTTGTTCCCTAGGCTGCATGCTTCTTTGGAAAAATTAGAATACCCTGTAGCCCTGGGCTTACGTTGCCACATGGCAACAATCTTGTGGAACAGATTAAAGGCTGCCTTCCGTACGCGAGGCATAAGTTTCTACTTCATCACAGTCTCCAGCATTCCCTGTTGTCTCTGGCAACATGTGTGAATTCTATTTCCTATCAGTCAATCTGGCTGAATCTGCAATTATTGATATTCTGAACAGAAAATTACAGTGGGTCACACTGTCTGGGATACTGGGTGGCTTACTATCCAGGATACTTGGTGGCTTTTAAATCCATTTGGATTTAACATACAAATGAAGTTAGGTTTTAAACAACATTTTATTAAATGGTCAATGAATGCACAGTCATGCAGAGATCCATAGATGGCAGGCCATGTGACAGAAGTCCCATGTGCTTGTCTCTCTGTCCCCCAGCACGACATGGAGGAGGAGCAGCTCTGAACTGGAGTGGCCAGAGCAGATGTCCAGCAGCTGAATCAATCCGGAAGTGATCATGATTGACAGTAAGAAGTAGGGCAACAGGACTATTTTCACCAATATGCTGGCATGTGTTTTGACATAAACCCCACAAAACCCCGTCTTTTTGTTTTTGGCATCCTGTATCAAATATGCCATAATGTACTTTACAGATTATCTCTCACTTAAAAAAAAAAATGATGCCAGATTCAGGTTGCTTTCAAAACAAAGGATGTGGGAACCAAAAATTTAAACTGCAGGATGACTGCTGAAGGGAGAAAAGAGAAACATATTGAGAAGTCAAAGCACAGCAGGGCTTGTTGATGGACTGTCATAAACTTGGTTAAATAAATACATGCATTGAAGCAAAGTCCCATATTTTATACATACGGTTCATTTCATGTAAAACCTTGCAATAAGTATCCTGACATTCAACTTACAAAGACCAGGAAACTCTGAATTTTATCTACACATGTAGTTAGGGAAGCATTTGGCTCCAATGGCCTGTATTAGGTAACATAAAGGCTGTGAATGCAAAGCCTCTCTTTTGCTTTGTTTGTATGGACAAAGTGAATGGAAAATTTGGCCAAAGATGTTATGTCAAAGTCTGCTAATAAATTGTTTGAAATAACGGTCCAAGGTTTTCAGCATGACAATTCCTTATGCATACTTTGTTGGTTTCTTTTTAGCAATCCATGATTTATATTATTGTAATGAATTTACACATAGATAGCATTTGTTTGACTCATTAATTTGACTGTATTTACAGAAAAAAAGTAATAGAAAAGTGCATGCAACAGTGACTACTCTTGTCGTGGTAGGCAGTGATTGGAGGAGACCAGGGTGGGCTTTTGGAATAATGATTTATTTTCACAACAGTGCTCGTTACACATATATATTCAGTGCTAGTTACACATATATAAACAGTGCACTTATGACATATATCCATTTTCCTTAATTTTTACTGTAATAAAATATAGTGTATATTAATAAAAGAAGGGTGCATGACAGTGGTGGAGCTGTTGGATCTGCACTTTGTAGACACAGACAAGGCCGTCATCACAATGCACCATCTGAAGACTTCTAGGTGTTGCTTTTGAATTAAAGTCAAAGGAATGAATTACAAACAAACCCAACACATGTGCTTGGAACAACTGTAAGAAAAGAGTTAATATGTCCACTTTCAGGTTGCAGCTGTAGTCATTTTATTAATCACATCTCAGTCTCTGGGATGTAACCCTCACTTACAAATGAAGTGAGGCAAGACTTGGAATTGCTGAGCTTTGTGCTGGAACAGCCATGAGCTGCCTACCCACACAGATCCCTTCAGAGGTGGCAAATTGAATTGGTATGACTGCAGAAAGAAAGGCTTGGAATCAGTTGCAGACCTTTGCCTTCAGAATCAGAGAATCCAGGGATACAACCAGAAACTGCACGTGGGCCCTGGTTTTTGGCAATAGCAGAGAGGCGATTATAACTCTGGGGAGGTGCAAGGATGACAGCACACATGTTGGTCATCATGGTTCTGGCAACAATCGTTTCCCAAACAATGTTTCTAGCTGATGTGTGAACAGAACCCAGCCGCTGTCTCATTTACAAAGAGGGTGGGTGTTAAGAATTGAGCAGATGCCTCTGGATATGACTGGAAAAGTGCTCAAGTCCCAGGAATCCTAGAATTTGCCTTAATCTAGTAGATATTTCAGAGTTGGTGACATTTTCAAAAGGCCATCCACATGGCATTGGTGTTCCTGTCCCATCTTGGTTTTAAAATAGTGTGGATTTTCTACATGAGTTATACTTATTTAGGCACAGCTACATTTTAAATTCCAAATGGGGCCTTCTCAAAATGGTTCTAGACTGTGAAAAGTGAGAGTGCCCTGCAGTAAACCAGGCAGAATTCCAGCTCAACTTCGGTGCATGTTGTCTGAGAGCCATTACTGAGGCGGACAGAAGAGAGGCTTTATATTAATAAAACTCTTGCATCTGAAGAGGCTGATTGGTAAAGTGCAGACACTTGACATGCCTTAAGTTATTTCAACACTAGTACACTGAGAACCAAGTCACCTGCCCATGGTCACAACAACAATTAATAGCAGGAATGAGACTCTAGAACCTCAACCCTCTCATTAAATTGGGCTCCCTTTCGCAAACTAAAGAATTCAAACAATAATCTAAATAATTTGGGCAAGGGACAATTTGGAGTGTGTCGACAAGATGACAATATGTCTTTAAAGGAAAAGATTTTTATCTATCAAAATATGGATGTTTCCAAATATTTACATCTTTGATGTCAAGTATATATGACAGTGATTATTTTCTCTCTTTCTATTTTCATGTCTGGGTTAAGTGTCCTTTCTTTGCATTTACCCAGCACCAAAACCATCCTACCAAGGCCTCTTATAATAGCACTTTGTACCGCATATTAAAATGCTGTGTTTATTTTCACATATCCATCAAATTCCAAGTACTGTGCACCAGTGCCATAGCAGTGGCTGGAGCTAGGTTGCAACTGCTCAGAAGAACCAATTGTTAGATTTTCGGAAATTTTGCAAGCCAGTTCATGACAAGTTGACAGCATGAAATCAGCCATGGTGGAGGTATTTACCCTACAGAAATAAGCAAATGGTACAAATCAAGTCTGCTTTCACTCTTGCAGAGCCAGTTTTCAACACTGACCAGCATATCATTGCTCAGGAACCTTACTTGCCTGGCTCACTATATCTTCCTCAGTTGTGCTGGCACATAGCAGATGCTCAGTGAGTATTTGTTTGGGGAACGAATGATGCTTTAATGACTGGGTGAATGAATGAAGGTGTCTCTCAGGTTTCCAGTCCCAACTTCCTTGAATTCATTAGTAGCTAGAAGGGACACTGTATAGGATTCTCTGAGCAAGGGCTATAGCTCCTAGGAGAAATTTAAAGCCTTTGGGCCTTAGAGACAAATGGAATTGAATCACAGCTGAGATCTGGATTATAGCTCTGTCGTTAGCAGCTACGAACTGTAGGCAAGTTATCTTCCCTCTCTGAGTCTCTGAGCTTTGTTTTCCTCTTCTAATATTAAAAGGTATAATGATACAACTGGTGGTATTATAATGACAGTTAAAGAAACTGTTACATAAGGCACAGCCCACAGACACATGGCCTCTGTGCTAAGTCACCTTCTTGGACTCACGTCTGAAGTCCTATATACATTTTCCTTTAGAACCCAGACATCCCCTATCACACATTCTCCTTTCATATATTCAAAGTACCTATTACTATCCAAAATTATTTGTTTAGCTATTCGTTATTTGTCTTTTTATCAAGAAAACAAGTTTCAGAGACAAGGCAAGTCTTGCCTGTCTGGTTTGCTGCTTTATCTCCAGTGCCCTGAACAGTGCCTAACACACAAGTTACCCCTCCACAAATATTTTTCATATGAGTTAATGAATAAACAAATACTCAAATAAATGATATTTTCATTTATTAGGTGACTATACAGGAGTCAGTAACTATGGCCATAGGCCAAATCTAGCTCACCACCTACTTTTGAAAATATTCATTTATGAATTGCTAGGGCAGTTTTTACACTAAAACAACAGAGACGCCCATGGCCTACAAAGCTAGAAATACTATCTGGCCTCTGACAGAAAAGGTTTGCTGACCCCTGATCTAGAAGATCATCACTAATTTATAGCTCAGAAAATTAAGGAATTTTATCAGTATCCCTAAATAAATTGGTAGTGACAGGGGAAAGGAAATGGGTCTCATGCAACTGAAGTGTAACATCCTAAGACTGAAGAAGAGGATAAAGAAGGCATCAACTATCCCTCTCCACCAGGCAAAACATCTTCTCAACTCTCCCTGTTGCAGCATATCTCAATACAGATCTCTTCTCTGAGTCTGTACAATGATTACATTTTTCCATAGGATTTTTACACTGGCACCAAAGTAAAATATGTGGAACTTCCAAAGGAGAGGAAGTTTGAGATGGCAGCAGCATTACAGAAACTTTCCCAGCAGAGTTCCAAACTCTCATCGTGGTAGCAGTATCTAATTATTGCACTGAACTTTGAGAAACCTGATATTATGCAAATACACTCCAGCTGCATTTTATGACAGCACATACAATTTTTATTAAAAATTTAAAATCCTTTTTTCTATGGAAAAAGCCTTCTCTTACAGTAATAGGAATTAACCAAAAATGCAGAATAACCAGAGCCTAATAGCTTAATTCAAAACAAATGTTAGAGCAGATTGAAAAGCTCTTTTAGATAAAGAAAGAATTCTGTCCTATGTGTGTGTACGCAACAGAAGGCAATAATTTCTGCCACGTGCTCTTTGGGATCAGTAGGAGGGCTGTAGCATTTGTAGTGATACTGGAATGGTGGTTGTGGTAATTTCATTTTCCAAGGCAAGGAAACTGTGGTGGTTAATACGGTGGGAGAGTAAGGCTTTGAATCCAACAGGCATGGGTTTGAGTCAAAGATCTACAACTCACTAGCTGTGTGCATGTGGGCAGATCATACACATTCATCTTCATCTGTAAATGACATAGCAATAGTGTCAGTCAGGATAACCATAACCACAAAATTCAAGGATGCTTCCTGCTGTAGGAAAAATTATCCCCACAGCAGTGCATATCACTTCCACCTACACCCTATAGATCGAAGGTTAGTTATATGGTCTGATCTGACTTCAAAAAAGGCTGGTGACCGTGAAGGAAAAGGAGACGCTTAGGAGGTGCCTAGGGGGAGAAGGTAGTTGGCTGACCCAGAGCGTCTCTGACACAAGATACAATTAATGTCACAGGGTTTCCAGAGAATTCATCCAGTTTGTGTCTGTGAAGTGCTTGGCACAGTCTATGGCCTACAGTAAAGCCTTTATGAGTGGTAGTCAGCTGATGCTCCATTTACAAAAATGAAGAAAGCTAGTTTACAGGTGTTTACTAACAGGGGTGGCAGGTGATTGGCTCAAGACTCCTTACCTGGGAAAAAGTGGGAGTTTCCAGGACCTGAGGAGGTTATCCACTTGCAGAAACAGATGCTTCCATTTCATTTCTCTCTCTGTCTGTCTCTCTCTGAGAAACAAATACTACTATTGGAAAATTCTTGCTTGATATAATCCTTTGTTCCACCTTTCAAATTTGCTTGTAGCAATAGGAAGGATCCAGACAGCAGTTGCTATTTTTTTTTTTTTTGAGATAGAGTCTGGCTTTGTTGCCCAGGCTAGAGTTGCAGCAGTGCGATTTCAGTTCACTGCGACCTCTGCCTCCCAGACTCAAACCATCCTCCCCTCTCAGCCTCCTGAGTAGCTGGGACCACAGGCATACCCACCATGCCAGGCTAATTTTTGTATTTTTTGTAGAGACAGGGCTTCACCATGTTGCACAGGCTGGTCTCAAACTCTTGAGCTAAAGCAATCTTCTTGTCTCTGCCTCCCAAAGAGCTGGAATTACAGGCATGAGCCACCGGAACCGGCCAATTGTTATTTTTTTAAAGTCACTAAATTGATCAAATAACAAGAGACTTGGTGTTTGTGACAACTGCAGCTCTTGCCTACACCTGCTGAATGATTGTAAGGCATTCGGGAAACTGGTTGGGTTGGTACTGCTGCCTTTGGGAAAAGGCAGGTGTGACTTCACATTCGAATCTCAGTGCCCCCATTTGCAGGCGTGCCATCTGAGAAAAATTAGTCCTAACATTTCTTTGCTTTGTTTTCTCTATCTTCAAAATAAAGATAATTTTATTTATCTCATAAGGTTATTGTGACAAGAAAATGACCTAATGCCTAGAAACACTTAGTCCAGTGCCAGGCATAGAGTAAGCACTAAGTGCAGGGGAGCTGTTATTATTGGTGATCACTGAAAATCATAGTGATAATGGTTTGACTTTTAAACACCAACTAATCAAAATCGATGAATTTTTTTTATTTCTTAGTTGATTTAGTGCCAACTGGCCTTCACATTGGCCTTACATACCAGCAAGGTGGGATGGACTGATTAATAACACTCGTAATTCATCTAAAAAGTAAAACATCTGTCTCTTATTTCAGCACAAGCAGAATGCATTCCATCAACTGTGGCTCTAGGTTTATTTACTTTGACTCATTCAGAAATTAAATGACACATTAACTTTTCTGGGCCAGCTAACTCATCTAAAGAAATCATTCCTTGTGATTCTAGAAGTTTGCTACTCACATGTGTTCAGTACTGGGAAGGTCAATGGCAGTACTGGCTGCAGATATGAGCCTTTACAGAAGAACAACCCATGTCCTGAAGCATCTTTTCCATTCTGGTCTACACTCAGGAAGCAGAAAAACATGGAAGAAATGCTTGGAGAAAGATGATAAACTCTTGGATTTCTGACCTATTCTGAAACACTCCCAGTGACTTCTGACCTTCACTGCTGTTTCTCAGAAAAGCAGTGAGTTCCCCTTGGTGGGGTAATTGCCCTTTGATATTAGGAAAAGTCCTTCCTACCCCACCTTGGTTTTATCTACAAGAATTTCAGAAAGAAAAATATCACATGTTTTTACTTATAAGTGGGAGCTAAATAATGTGTACCCATGGATATAGAGTGTGGAGCAATAGACTAGAAGGGATAGGAGAGTGGGAGTGGAAAGAGAGATCAGAAATTGCTTAATGGTTACAATGTTCATTATTTAAGTGATGATTACACTAAATGCTCAGACTTCACCACCATGCAATGTATCCATGTAACAAACTGTACTTGTGTGCCTTAAATTATAAAAATACAAATAAATAGACATATAGTTAAGATTCATTTATGCATCCATTTACTCAAAAATATTTATTGTGCACCTACTATGTGTCTACAGTGAAAAACAAAGATACTGTCCCCTTCCCACTTGGGGCTTAGAGTGTAGTGTGGGATTATAACTGAGCAGCTGCAATGTGACAAGTATTACAGAGAAGTAGTAAAGGGTCCTGTGTGAGTGCAGATCTGGGAGACCTGACCTAGGCTGGGCTTAGGGAAGGGAAGGCCAGGTCACCATACACATCATACTGCACTACTTAAGGGGCACCATTCATGAAGAAGACACTGAATATGTGTGTTAATTACAATACTTTTCCTGCATGTGAAATTAAAATGTCTTAAGGAAAAGGTATATCTTTTTTTTTTTAGCTTCAAGTTCAGGGGTACATGTGCAGATTTGTTAGGTAGGTAAGTTTGTGTCATGGGGGTTTGTTGTACAGATTATTTTGTCACTCAGGTATTAAACCTAGTAGCCATTAGTCATTTTTTCTGATCCTCTCCCTCTTCCCTCCTCCCACCCTTCAATAGGCTCCAGTGTGTTGTTCCCCCTCTTTGTGTCCATGAGTTCTCATCATTTAGCTCTCACTTATAGTTGAGAACATGTAGTATTTGGCTTTCTGTTCCTGCGTTAGTTTGCTAAAGATAATGGCCTCCAGCTTCATCAATGTTCCTGCAAAAGACATGCTCTAATGATCGCATTCTTTTTTTATGGCTACATAGTATTCCATGGTATATATATACTATATATTTTATTTCATTATCCAGTCTATCCTTTATGGGCATTTAGGCTGATTCCATGTATCTGCCATTGTGAATAGTTCTTCAGTAAATGTATGCATGCATATGTCTTTATAATAGAATGATTTATATTCCTTTGAGTATATACCCAGTAATGGGATTGCTAAGTCAAGTGGTGGTTCTGTCTTTAGGTATTTGAGCAATTGCCACATTGTCCTCCACAACTGTTGAACTAATTTATACTCCTACCAACAGTGCATAAGTGATCCTGTTTTTCTACCACCTCACCAGCATCTTTATTTTTTTGACTTTTTAGCAATAGCCATTCTGACTAGTGTGAGACAGTATCTCATTGTGGTTTTGATTTGCATTTCTCTAATAATCAGTGATGTTGAGCTATTTTAAATATATGATTGTTAGCTGCATGTATATCTTCTTTTGAAAAGTGTCTGTTCGTGACCTTTGCCATCTTTTTAATGCGGTTGTTTGTGTTTTTCTTGTTCAAGGAAACAAGGTCAACAAAGATAGATATTTTTTAAAAAGATAAATGGGAGGACTTGCTTGACCAGAAACCAAGATCTATAATTGTTATATAATTATTACAGTGTGGTATTGACACCAGAATAGACTAACTGTCCAATAGAATAGAGTGCAGAAAGAAACCTACTCATATGCGGAAATCTAATCTGTGACCAAAAAGCTCTCATACACTGCTGGAGAAGATGTATTTAGTTCATCCTTCAGTTAAAAAAAAAAAGGAATTTCTGTGGTGTTAGCAATATTTTATTTCTTGATCTGGATGGTGGTTACACAGGTGTTTGCTTTGTGTATAATATTTCACCTTAGGAAGGTTTAAAAAAGAAATAAGAATGTAATATTCTACCCAATGTTATATAACAAATATTCTATAATTCCGTTGCTTTTTTCTCTTGAAATAAAAGTTGTAAATAACTTATAATTTGTTATAATTATAACATTAATTATAACTGCATATTAAACAGTAAAAAATTAAAATGCTTTAACTACAAGGTGAAAAAGAAATATATTTAATTTATTATGAAATGTTTATTTTAATATGTAAAATCCTCAGTTCTATTTTCACTTGAAGGCATAAGGGAATAGTCAGATGCACATTCCTGTACTTCACATCACCATGAATATGACAGGAAGTTGTATTTGTGGCTTGAATGCCATGAGCAATTGCTGAAGATTGATTTTTCTAAAATGGTGGACAGCTCTTGGTAATGTTTCAATGAAATTAAGAAAGCAAAAACAAACAACAAACAGACAAAAAAAAAAAAACTTTCATCAATCTGCCAGAAATTGCCCTAAATCACAACTGTGAAAAAAATATTTAAATTTATGTGAAACCAAAGATTCTATGCAAAGATAATTATAAATAAGTTTCTTAGCTACAGGATTATCCTTTGGGACAATAGAAACTCATGCAAATCTTAGACATTTTTCCTGAAGCTGAATTGTTAAAATGATCAAGATCTGGCATTCCCAGCCTCCTTAAAGGCAAGTGGTGTCCTCAATCACTGTGTAACCAAAACAACTCCTCTCCAAATTTTCAAAATACTCCTTAAGAGGCTTCATTGTCTCTTCAGAATTACTAACCCAAACGTTTGATGTCATGACAGTGTCAGAGGAATTGGAGTTGCTACGGAATTGGATTTTTAAGCTTCTCTATATGGCTTTGACTAATTTCATTTCTTAAACATTTCATTAGACAAAAGCAAAATACATGCAGATGTATTATGAAGGAAGTGACCATCTGGAGCTTTACCTGGTGGCCTTAGAATTAACTTAGAAAACTCAAACAATTCTCACTATACATTTCAACCCTTTTAATGTTAAAAAAAAAAAAACAGGAATGGAAGATGTGAATAATGCTGAATGATAGGCAAAGACAAAGCTGTTTGTTTAGGCACTGTCTTAGTCCATTTGTGTTGCTATAAAGCAATACCTAAGGCTGGATTATTATAAAGAAAATAGATTCATTTGGCTCGCAATTCTGCAGGCTGTACAAGGAGCATACTGCCCACATTTCCTTCTCATGAAGGCCTCAGGAAGCTTTCACTTACAACACAAAGCACAAAGCAAAGCAGTGCTCATATATCTAGATCACATGACCAGAGAAGAAGGAAGATATGGAGGAGGAGACACCAGGCTCTTTTCAATGTGCAGTTCTTGTGGAAACTAAGAGTGAGAACTCACTGCTACGAGAATGATACCAACCCATTCATGAGGGATCCATCCCCAAGACCCAAACACCTCCCACCAGGCCCCACTTCCAACATCAGGACTCAAATTTCAGCAAGAGAATTGGAAGGGACAAATATCTAAACTATTTCAGTCATTTAAAGAAATGACACAGCCCACCCATAGCAAATACCTGGTCAGACATCTGCATTTCTGAGAAAGACCTGACTTTGTATTTTTGTCAGAGTCTTAGTTGGTCACTACTTTTTTCTGGAAGCAGCAGTTTTTTGGATTAACCAGAATCCAACTGCTGGTATACAGGAGGTCCCACCTCCACAGGACTCCTGAAGATTTGTAACAGGGAGGAGGCAGATGAAACAGTTGCTCTTGGTCTGGCCAGCAGCCTCCACATGTAGGATTTCCAACATTTATTATGAGGAATGTGATCGGTGCTTATTAGTGTTGACTTACCTGGAAATGTTGTTATTTATTTCTCAGATACTTTGAGTTGGAATTTTCTTTCCGATTATGATCAGCAATAGTTAGAAATATACTCTATTTGAGGGAGAGTGGGCCCTGTGCGGTTTTAGTATTTGCTGCAGGGGTCAGGGGACATGAGGGATGGAGAGGGGAAGGGAAATTGAACTATTTTTCAGCATGCAACTTTTGTGTCTGCTTTTGAGATCCAAGATTTCACTGTTAGATTGTAAGTACTGGGAAGAAATTTTGCATTTTCTTTCTTTGGAAAGAATAAAGGTCAGTCCTGAGAGGTTCTATTACATAGATGTAATTTTAAAAAGTTGCCTTTACCAAATGTTTTCCAAAATCTCTCAAATCTTATACACATTGCAACTCTATCTCATGTAATCAGTTACCTGAGTGCAGTGTCCATTTCATCTTCATAGTCTCCTTGCTAGCTGGATATAATCTCCTGAATACATAAAGGAATGAACAAATTTACTTTTAGGCATTGCAAAGACATTACATTTGGCAATTAAAAAACAAAGGACACTTTTTGAGATTGCCACCTAAGAGACAGCTGAAAATAGAAATTTACATTTAATTTTTTATTCCTTAACAGTCATTAGTGTGAAGAATAATATTATTCTTCCATTCCATAAGTTTTTAGTGAGCATGTATTAGGTGCCATGTACTATACTAGGCCTTGAGAATATGAGATGAAAAAGATGTAGTTTCCTTTCTTCTCATGGAACCTATAGTCTAGTGAATATTTATTATAGGATTTAATAACCTTTCCTTTTTTATATAATAACAATTCAGAAATGGATAACCAAGTGGACTTACACATATTTTATTGATCTACATGCTGAGCCTTTTGCATAACCTTCTTTAAGGACTTGGAGAAAGTAGGTCTACAACTATTTCCTGTTTGCGGCTTTTAATCTGTCTCAACCCCAGGTTCAGGTCTCCCACAGGTCTCACCACCAACTTCAGTTTTACCCTTGCTGACTTGAAAAGTCTGCTCATATTCAAATCTCTCTCTGCCTTTTACTGGCAACCATAAATCCACCTAGAAAAGGATTTGAAGGGTGATGGCTTTAAAACATACATAACACCCAAGGGAGGTCACCAACACCGTGATTAATGGACATTGATGCCCTCATGACCAAATGAGAACCTAAAGCTTGAAATAGTGTTTTATTACTCTGCTGATATGCAGAATCACTGAGTTATGGAACTTTAGTTCATAACAGAGATCAAAGTATGATCTGAGGACTACCTTCATCACAGTCACCTGGGAGGCTTGTTAAAGATGCAGGTATAGGCATCCCATCCCAGGAATATGCATTTTTTTAATTGCATTTTAGGTTTTGGGGTACAAGTGAAGGACATGCAAGATTGTTGCATAGGTGCACACGTGGCAGTGTGATTTGCTACCTTCCTCCCCTTCACCTATGTCTGGCATTTCTCCCCATGCTATCTCTCCCCAACTCCCCACCCCCCTGCTGTTCCCCCCCATTTCCCCCCAGCAGACCCCAGTGTGTAGGAATATGCATTTTAAAAATGCTCCCTGGGTGTTCTTTTGCACTTGAAAAGTTAGAGAACCTTCACTTTATGGATTGGAGCTCTGAGGCACAGTGAGCTCTAAGAACACAGCAAGGTGCTACAGAGGCTAAGCTGAAACCAATTTCTGATCCCCACCCAGTGCTCTTCCTTAATTCTGCCTTATGTGGCCATGAAATGCCAAAGCAAAAACAAGCAAGTTTCTTCCTCTTTCTCCAAATCTCCTTCCTCTATTTGGATCTTGAGGTAGAATAATCAGTGATTGTAAAGGATAAGTGGAACTTAATCCTACCTTCCCAGAGTGTGCCAAATATCTTTTCCCTGACAAAACACCTATGAAATTTAAATTCCATGTTTGCTTCCCAGATAAGAGAACACTCTGTGTTCCTAATCTCCACCTGTCCCATGCTGGAAAATGGGAAGAGATCTTCTGAACAATCCTGCAATATTCAGAATAGGCAGCTTCTGGCTTTGGGTGTTTTGTGGACCGTGGCATGGCCATGTCGCTGTAGAATCTATACATATTCTGGGATTGCAAGGGCTTCCCAGGCAGATTGTAGCTTTGCCCATCTTATCTTGCCTCTATCTACTCCAACCACCCCAGCCCATACCATAACCTCACAAGCCCACAAACATACCTTGGAGTGGAGGCAGTTGGCAGCCTAGGCCTATGTGTTTCTTTCCACCGGCCCATTTCCACACCTCATAGAGAGAAACACTCGCCAGGAACCAAGCCTTTAAAGAATGTAACTTTGTGCCTAAAGGGTCCAAAAGCTATCAAACCTTGGGGATATTGTAAGAATCAATAGGACTAAGGCATTTCAGCCATCAGAAAAGGATTGCTATAAAAAGATAAAATATCTTTCCCCACTGGAAAGAGATGAGGGGAGAAGCATTCAACTACCACAGAAGGTCACTGATTCCACATCTTGTTATTGAAAGAGAGCCTTTGCAACTCCGCCCCTGGATGACTCAAGGTGCTGACTCTAAGGACCCCTCTGGACAGACATGAAGTCACAGTCACAGGGCTTGGCAGCTCAGGGCATAAGGAAGGTCCACCTTTAGACCTGTCTCTGTGGACAGCCAGTGCATGTACATCAGGACAGGATGTGATGGAGTCACTGGAAAAAATATATTTCAATGTGCTTATGTTTTGGGAGTTGTTATGTAAAGGCATTTACTCTTGTTCCAGAACAGGTCTTGACTCATAACTTAATACATTTAATAATGAGTATATACATATATATGTGTGTGTGTGAGTGTATATATATATACACACATTGCATATACTGTAGGAAGGCTGGACATAAATTCATAAGTTCACGTTGCTAAAGATATACTGATTATTGTCTTTTTAAAAAGGATAGTAGCATTCCTTGACTCAGACTAACTATAGTAATAACAATAATAATAGTTAATATTTATTATGTACTTATAAGAAGTGCTTTACTTTGATTATCTAATATAATCTTCATAAACATCCTAGAAGGAGAATGGAGTAATTATTACCATTTTATAGGAGATAAAGGCGAGTCACGAATGGTTAACTTGCCCAAAGTTAGACACCTAGTAAGTGGAAAAGTTGGAATTCAAACTCAAGCAATCAGAGTCCACAGCCTATCTTCTTAATCTGTGACACAATAGATTTCTGAACTGCACTGTTCATATAAAAGAAACAGTGGTGGATTGAACTTTGTTCATTTCGTCTTTCATCAGTTCTTCATTCGTTTGTTCCCTTATACATTTAATAAGCATTATTTAAGTACCAATTCCACATGAGACTTTGGGCTTAGTTACAAAGATGAATAGGACAGTTCTGCCATCAAGGATCTCACTTTGTGAGAAGGAGACATGCATCTAAATAAATAATTATAAACAGAGCGTGATAATATAATGAGTGCCTATGATGTATCTGGTAACAACAGAGAGTCGTGGAGGACATTCTGGAGAAAGACATTTTTGATCTAGTTCCTGAGGGTGGGAAGTTCAGCAAGGAGAGATGGAGTAAAGGAGCAGGCTAGGTGAAATGGGCTTTTCTCAGGCACTGCTGCACACAATGTCCCATGCTGGGTTTTGCGAGAGACACAGAGGTAAGTTTCTCACTCTCTAAGAGCTTAAAATCGAGTGTGAGAGGCAGCCGCAATAATCATGAATGAGAAGTGTACTCATAGCTTGAATATGAACAAAACTCTCTGGGAGTGTACAGGAAGAGCTTGTTTCCAACTCTTGGAGAAGGAGGGGAATCTGGAGACCTCTCCATAGAGGACCAATTTGAATCAGGTTTGGCAAGATAAGAAGAGTTTTGCAAAAGAGAGAAGTAGAGGAGTAAAAGAATATGGGCTGTTTAGGGAACAGACATTCCCAGTGTATTGTAAATGGAACCAAAGTACATACAGGTTGGTAATGGGAAACAAGGGACATGGTATTAATGCATAG
This sequence comes from Cheracebus regulus, assembly GCA_963574635.1. Lineage (NCBI taxonomy): Eukaryota > Metazoa > Chordata > Mammalia > Primates > Pitheciidae > Cheracebus > Cheracebus regulus. The sequence continues at coordinate 43,448 of CAUYQU010033193.1, forward strand.
ACAGCCATGAATGCCATGTGAAGGCTTTTGAGAAAGCATTATCAAAATCTGGACACTGTCAATGGAGAAGTTAGAGCTCATCTTAGTTCAGTTGCGTTTGAACTTGCTTGCAGCCAAAGAACTCTTCTTCCAAACACAGCATTAGATAAAACCCTAAGCATGTAACAGTTATGAATGGAGCCACTCCTGGTTGGCATGGAGCTGAAGGAGTCCAGGATCCAGGACGCTCAGCCACACCTTGGGTTCTAGGCAACACAACTTAAAATCACCCTGCAAGTGATAGGTCTGAGCCTGAAAACAAAGTGTTTTCAGCCCCATTCTCTGGCTGACTTGCTAGGCTTCCACAAGCAGGCATACTGGTATTGTTGCTGGCATTAAGAAGTCACTAATCACTTTGGGAGACCGTGGTGGGTGGATCACAAGGTCAAGAGATCGAGACCATCCTGGTCAGCACAGTGAAACCCCATCTCTACTAAAAATTCAAAATTAGCTGGGCATGGTGGTGCCCCTGTAGTCCCAGCTACTCGGGAGGCTGAGGTAGGAGAACTGCTTGAACCCAGGAGGAGGAGGTTGCAGTGAGCCGAGATTGGGCCATTGCACTCCAGCCTGGGTAACAAGAGTGAAACTCCGTCTTAAAAAAAAAAAAAATGAGTCACTAATGATGCGTTTGGCCATCAGCACCGATGTGATTTGTACATAAAACAAAAGCACCTTCCACACCTCATCAGTGATGAGCTGAGCTGGGGTTCTAAGAGGACACTGCCTGAATGAGGCATTTGGATTAAGCTGTTAGTCTCTTGGAGCATTCCTATCCTGAGAGTGTCTCCTACAAAACGGAATCCCTGGGACCTGAAAGAGTTAAAACCACTTTGGATCTGCTTCACCCTTTCCCACAGAGGAACTTGCCCACTGGGAGAATCTGGCTCCATGCGAAGCATTCACTGCCAGAAAGTGAAATCAAAGACTTCACTGGATCTATACACCTGGATACCCTCAGGAGAAAACAGTGAGGGAAGGGATATTTCACTTTCAGAGTTTCCAAAAGCAAAGCCCAACAGGTCCAGCTGCAAGGAGAAAAAAATGATCCCTGGAAGAAATAATCCTGAAAAAAACTCATGGCTTGTCAAAGAGAGGACCCCTAAAAGGATATGTTGGATAAAATACAGGACAGCCAATTAATCTTGAATTCCTGATAAACAAGTATAAGTATGTCTCAAATGTGGCATGAAACATACTTATACTGAAAAATAAATGTGTATTTGAGATTCGGATTTAACTGGCCGTTCTGTATCTTCACTTACCAAATCTGGTAATCCTACCCCCAAGCAGACTGCCCCATGGAGGTGTGTTCCCTCTTTACCCGCCCTTGAAGAAACTTCATCCTAGTTTTTTGAATCAGGGGCTCCCTTTAAACTCTGTAACCATAAGCTTAAGCCCCTCCAGCCACAGGAAAGGGGGTGCACCTTCCAGAGCCCCACGCTTTCCCAGCATGCTCCCTTTAAAGTCCTGGCAGGTTGGTCAGGGGCCAGCCTCGGAGGTTCACTGAAGTTCGACAGAGTAGGGGATTAAAGAAACCCACTGCCTGATGAATAAATGTTTACAATAACCACATTCCCTCCTTGACTTGCTAGAGTTTTCATCAGAGCTGCATTGCCATTAGCCAAGCTGTTTGCTTTTTTTCTGATAAGTTGTTTGTGTCTTGCTGCTATAAACAAAAACATCTGTAAACAAAAACATCCAACAGGAAACTTTGGAGGAAAAAGGGGGAAAAAACCCACATTTCCTGCTGATCCTGCTTTATGCATGTCTGAAAAGAAAGAATGTAAGTTAAATCAACAACCCTCTAGTACAAGTGTAAGCTAGGTCTAGAGTGTGACCAAGACTGCATGGCACTGAGCAGGCTTTTGTCTGCTTCCTATTTTATCTGAGCGGGGTGCACTGAAGAGAGGTTTAGTTTCTCTTGCTTGCTCCAATTCTCCAAGGAATGTGGTAACTGCCAAAACAAAAACAAAAACTCCTTACATGCAAGTGTAGCTACAGGAGAGGGATGCTGTAGTGAATTATAGATGATCCATTTCAGTGGAGTTTCTAAGCACACATATCCTAAATTGCTACAACCAGAATAAAGCAAGCCAAAGAATATACATGGCAAGGTAACCACAGGGGAAGCATTTGATCTTCATGTGTACAGGCTGTGAGGGTTCTTTCAGTGTTCTGCTTTCTCCTGTGCTAGGCAGTTGAGAAAGTTTTAAGAATAAATGTGTAGTGTCCTAAAGATGGTGAAATGCCAGGGATAGAAAGGACATGGCTGGAGAAGGGGAAGTAAGTAAGAAATGCACTCTCACGTCTTTTCCCTGATTGATCTCAGTACCACAGAACAGCTAGGACCTGATACTGTCTTGCTTCCTAAGCGCGCGCGTGCACGGTTGTGTGTGTGTGTGTGTGGGGGGGGGGGGGGGGTGTCTGTTTGAAACAGAGAGAGACAGGCACATAGAGACAGGGAAAGAAGAGAATGAACAGGAAGAAGAGAGTGGGAGAGAGAGCCTGAGAAGCAGAGATAAAGAGAAATATGTAGCCCAATTTCTTGGTCCAGAGCCAGCTTACATACAATTCAGAATTTATGTGCGTAGGGGGACTTTACAACATCCAGAGGACCCAGTCCTTTATGACTTCCTTAATGACTTAGACTGAGGAAAATCCAAATTCAGCCTTGCCTAAACTCCCAATGTGATATAAAGTTCAGGGATGAGAGTAACCCCAAGTGATCATTGGAATGTGTCCTCAGTCACAGGTGGCAAGTATAGTATGATGTTATAGCTTATGCTTGGCAGTGGAAGGGATAAAAAAAATCAGCCTGAAAATGGAGAGTTAGTCATTCTGATAGAAAAAACAAGCATGTGAGGGTAGGATGTGGCCAAGGCATCTTTTATCTATCTGTATTTCTGCCACATAATTGAATTGGTTAGCTGGTGTTTCTCCAAATTCAGAGTATATTAGATTCAGCTGAGGAACATTTTTTTTAAAGAAAACAACAAACAACCACAAAAGTAAACAAATAAAATAAACATTCAGGGCTCCACCCTCAGGTTTTGGTTCTGAAAGTAAATCTGGTGCATGCAATCTACCAAGCCAACGTCAAGCAACGATGCTGAGAATGTATTGGGTAAACTGCCTTCCTGGGTAACCAGGTAAAGCAAACTTCCTGGCTTCTGGCTCAAAAGGACAAGTAATATGGTGATTTAGTGAGGGTTTGGGAGTCAGTCAGATTTCAGCTCCATTCCCAGACTTTATTACTTGCTAGGTTATGATATATAGTAGTTACTTAATCTCATTAGAAATCAGTGTCTTCATCTTTAAATTCAGGATGTTACATATAATATAGTACACACCTTCTCAGGTGATTGCAATAATAAAATGAAATGATACCTGGAAAGGACATAGTAGAGTCCTTGGCCAAATAAATGTGAGTTGCTGCTACTATATTGTTATCACCACCATTATCACAATCACTGTCACCATCAGAAATTATGTGTCCCCTTGGTGGGGCATAGGGGAGGGATAACATGGGGAGAAATGCCAGATATAGGTGAAGGGGAGGAAGGCAGCAAACCACATTGCCATGTATGTACCTATGCAACAACCTTGCATGTTCTTCACATGTACCCCAAAACCTAAAACACAATAAAATATATATGTTAAAAAAAAAGAAAGAAATAATGCGTCCCCTTATGG
>CAUYQU010033194.1:0-12287 GCA_963574635.1 Cheracebus regulus
GGGGATCCAACTTTTAAAATTCTGGGTTGTTACTCAGTTGTCCCAACACCGCTACTGAGTGACTGAGGCTCTTTCTAGATGTTAGATTTTTCAGAAGTTAGACTCACAAGTAGAGACGACTAGTGAGCTCAGAATTAGTGAGACACACCAAAATTAGGGATCTAGGGGCCCTAAAACACATATAACATCAAAAGCACAGATCCTGAAGTTCAGCATCTATCACATATAAAGCATACTGACAACTACTGTTGTTAATCTTGGAAGTCCTAAGGATTATCTCTAATTCAGTTAAAATAACTATGTACTACAAATAGGTGTTAATAAATAAGCATATATGGCATTTTTAGTTTGTATGTGAGTTCACTTACTTTGTCTTCATAACTACTCTTTAAGAAGACAAGCAGAGATTTTAATTGCCATTTATTGCTGAGGAAAATAATTCCGTAATGGTATCTTGTCCCTTATAGGAAATGATAGTGCCAAACTCAAACTGAGACCTTGTATTTCCAAATGTTAATAAACTGCCCTTATACCCTGCACCAAGTACTTTTACACAAAAATTAGTGAGACTCCCTACTCACAAGGAGGTTGAAACAATTTTTAATTAAATATTTAGACTGATCACATAATTTAAGCATGAAAGGAGTACACAGAAGTAGAAAACATCATCCTTGGCTTCGAGGAAACCTCAAAGGTGTCCAGCAGTTAAAAAAAAGCAAGACTTAAGGGAATAGAAAGTAAGCCTGAAGGTCAGGAGCCATGTCTTATCATGTCTTATGGTATTTACAGCTGGTACAAGTAGAATGTAATGTTAGGTCAGTAAATATTTGTTGGTTGACTAAATGTACTGATCGAACCTTCTAGATAGGAAATAGTATTAGACCCCATTCATTTTCCCCAGGAGCTAAACTTTTGTCTGTGACCAAAGAATCAGCCAATCATAGCTCTTATACAATGTAACCAGGAAAGTTTAGGCACCACTTCTGGGCTACAACTATGACTAAATGTATTTCACAGAAAAATAAAAATTTTGAACTACTTCTATCACAAAGCTGCCAAAAGGTTATGAAACAATTTCTAGAACTGAATCCAATCCAAATGCTACAAAATATAACTATCATTCACTCTTGCTTTATTCTGAATTGAACACATCCTCTGCTTCTATAATAAATAATTGTTCACAACATTTCTCATTGGTAGTGCTTTTTTTGTGTGTTGTTTCCTTTAGCTATCTTGTCAGCATTAACTTTTCTTAAGGTCTTTTATTTTTATTTTTTTTAGTATCATTCTTGACTTTGAGGTCTTTTATTTTTTAATACTAACAATCACTTATCTGCCACATATAACACTAAGGCAGAACAAAACGTGAATAAGAGAGTACAAAAATAAACTCAGTTTACAAAGTACAATTTTATATCCTGCCACAGACAACTTCATTCCAGAGTCTGCATGCCCTATTGTCCAATCTATTAGTGACAAGACATTAGCACTGGAGCCCCAAGGACTGCAACTTTTGTTGGCAAAAGCCTTGCATGGGTCAAAATAATTTTCCAACCTTTGATTTAAAAAAGTCCAAAAGGACCAAGCTTAAAATTTTAGTGGGTGGTTGCATGTTAGACATGTTTAGCCCTAAACTCAAATAAAAAGGAAAGCTGACAGTAAACTAGTCAATGCAAAGAACTTACAAAAGCATAAGCCCAGAAATTACATGTGATGCCTAGTCTATAAAATACCAAGGAGGCATTACTGTTTACACCAGAGCGACAGGGCTTTCTTGAGTGGTTATATATACCAAAGGTTTAGTACAGTTAAAGAAGGCTGTCATAAATTGCCTCAATATGCCATAAATGTTGGATATATTCTAGGTTAAAATATGTGGGTACTACAGAAAGAGACATGTGAGAGAAACCAGCACAATGCCTGCACATTGTTGCATCTGACAGTAGGAAATAAACAGCCAGTTATGAAACAAACTCAATTCTTAATGTTGGAAACAGAATAAGGCTTCATTCTTTTTGGACAATAAAGACACTAATCATTTAAAACAGATGGACTTTACACCAACAATGTGAATATGCTTTACAGAACTGTACACTTAAAAATGGTTAAGATGCTAAATTTTATGCTATATGTTTTGGAAAGGGTGAATCGTTGGGTTTTCTGTTTTTTAAACAGAGACAGTGTCACCTAGGCTGGAGTGCAATGGCCCAATCATAGCTTGTTGCATCCTTCAACTTCTGGGCTTAAGCGATCCTCTCACCTTAGCTTTCCTAGAAGCTGGGACTACAGGTGTGTGCCACCAAGCCCAGACAATTAAAAAAATCTTTTTTTGGTAGAGATGGGGTCTTGCTATATTTCCCAGGTTGGTCTCAACCCCTGGCCTCAGGTAATCCTTCTGCCTCAGCTTCCCAAAGTGCTGCGATTACAGGCACGAGCCACTGCACCCGGCTATGTTATCTGTTTTTTAACAATTAAAAAGAAAAAAAAAATCCTTTAAATTAGCTTTAAATTTCCCTTGAATTTTTAAATGAATATATATATGAGTTATTGACTACTTACTATATATACCTGTTACCATGGAGATGGAGATAAAATATGGATAAGACCTAATTCCTCTTTTCAAGAAGCTCAAAGTTTAAAGAGAACCAAAATTCTAAACTGATTTTTTTTTTTTTTTGAGACAGGGCCTCACTCTGTCACCCAGGCTGGAGTGCAGGGTGCAATCACAGCTGACTGCAGCCTCAACCTTCTAGGCTCAAGCAATCCTCCTACCTCAAACCTCTTGAGTAACTGGGACCACAGGCATGGACCACCACACCTATTATTATTATTATTATTTTTTGGCAGGGGGTGCAGGGAAAGATAGAGATCATGTCTATGTTGCCTAGGCTGGTCTCCTGGATTCAAGTGATCCTCCTGGGTTCAAGTGATCCTCCTGCCTCAACCTCCCAAAGTGCTAAGATTACAGGCATGAGTCACAGCACGCTACCTAAAATCTCCTTAAAAACAAAAATTGATAATAATTTTGGATCACCCAAAGTAGGTGGGTGAGCAGCCATTTATCTATCCTTTCTTAAACACATTACCTCTCTCTTCCCCCTCCTTTCTCTCTGCAGGTTCTAGTTGTATTTTAGTTTATTATTTTTTCTTTTCTTCTTCTTTTTTTTTTTTGAGATGGAATCTTGCTCTGTCACCCAGGCTGGAGTGCAGTGCTGTGATCTAGGCTCACTGCAAACTCCGCCTCCCAGATTCAAGAGATTCTCCTGCCTCAGCCTCCTGAGTAGCTAGGATTACAGATGCGTACCACACCCATAATTTTTGTATTTATGGCAGAGATGGCAGTTGTGGGGGGGGAGGGGGGCGTGCTTCACCATGTAGGCCAGGCTGGTCTCAAACTCCTGACCTTGTGATCCGCCCTCCTCAGCCTCCCAAAGTGCTGGGATTACAGGCGTGAGCCACTATGCCTGGCCTCTAGTTGTACTTTAAAGTCTCTGATGCTTAACTTGAAAAATTCTGGGATTCAAACAGATTTGCTAGCCACTATGAAATGGCCGCACCTTGTGTGCCTCAACAATTGCTCCTGGGCGTCCTTGAACAGAAGAAGTATTTCAAATTGGAGGGAAAAGCAAATCTAGTCTTCTGGCCTTCTCCTAAAGCAATCACCTCCATTCAATTTAACCCAACACTTAAAACTATGCAAACCACTGGGACAAATTCTGTCAAAAAGCCATCTCAATTTCAGTCCTGATTATCTTCTCTTTTCTGGGCTCTTATAAAACCTGTGGTTTATGCTACATGAATTATTCTTAATCAGAGTATTCTTTGTATTGTTTGCAAAGAGTTCTTTCTTGTGCCACTGGAAAAAAAGTTTAAAAATAATCAAATCTTCCTATTTCCCCAAAAGAACAGGTTAATACTTAGTAATTCTGCTACTGAATGAAATATATTTCATTAAAATATATTTATTCAGCATCTCCCATGTGTCACCAATGAATAGATTTGTAGAAGTAAAATTTAAAAAGTAAAGGTTTTAATAATGGAATCATCCTATTTCAAGCCCTGTCCTCTTGGTTTCGCTCTCTTTTAATTAATTAATTTATTCTTTTTTTAAAAGACTGAGGTGGGGTCTTGATATGTCACCTAGGCTAATCTGGAACAACTGGCCTCAAACAATCCTACAGCCTTAACCTCCCAAACTGCTGGGATTACAGGAATAAGCCATTACACCTGTCATTGTGTTCCTCTCAACACACTCGAACTGATCAGACTTTGGCATTCAAACTATGAAAATCCATTTCCAAAATTCAAAGAATTAGTTAATAGTACCACACATCTCCCCAAAGATGCCCTTATACAATAAGATCCTGCATGATCAGATGTAGAGGCACAATGATTCCTATTTCTTTTCTTTTTCAGACTGAGTCTCACTCTGTCATCCAGGCTGGAGTGCAGTGCTGCGATCTCAGTTTACTGCAACCTCCGCCTCCTGGGTTCAAGCAATTCTCTCCCTCAGCCCCAAGCTGGGACTACAAGCATGTGTCACCATATCCAGCTAATTTTTATATTTTTAGTTCTGACAGGGTTTCACCGTCTTGGCCAGGCGGTATTGGACTCCTGACCTCATGATCCACCTGCCTTGGCCTCCCAAAAGTGCTGGGATTATAGGCATGAGCCACAGTGCCTGGCCGATTCCCATAATTTCTGAGGTAGCATTCACATCACATCTGCAAAGAACAAACAGTAGCTCTTGAATCTGAGGGAGCTAAAAAAAGAACGCAGTTGGTTGGTTTCCAACTAGTGAGAACTCAGAAGACAAAATATTAGTATTTTTTTTTTAAAATCCAAATGACTGGTATAAATAGAGTAACAAATGCAATGGAAACTTTAAGCCATACATTTTCCATACCTTTATAGGAACTGAGAAATAACCGTTCTGCTCAGAGAGCCCTCAGAAACCTCCACATTCATTTTACGTTTCATGGGGCCTAATTTTTCTTTCCACCACTACATAGATTTCCTATCACACAGCAAAAGAGGCAGGGCAATCATCAGCTTCAGGGAGAATTTAAAAGGACAAAAATTAAATTCTGCTACTGAATGATTCTCTTTATAATACTGAAGCCACAATACAACATTACTAAATAGCACAAAGAAAGCACACTCTGATATTTTGCATTCCTTTTACTCCACCCACCCATCACCTCCACCAAAAAAAAAAAAAAAAAAACCAGTCTGAGCCACGCACAGTACGTTTGACTTGAAAGTTTTGATGACACAGCAGCTTACTCTTGCAAATTATTGGCATATATAGAGGCTTAACAGTGACTTAAAATATAGTTATGGGAAAAATAGACTATTCTAAGGGGAAAAGTCAGGAGGGGAACCCAAGCACTCTTTAAAGAAACATAACAAATATATTCAGGTACAAGACCCACATCAGAAACAGTTTTCTTTCTTTTTCTTTGGTAAATGTAAACACTTACCCTGAAGAGATTTTCCCAATCCCTGGCCCAGCTTCCACCCATGTTTCTGGAGTAAGCGGTGTCCAATATTATCCTGACAGACAGAACAGAGAGACAAACCAAAAATATTCCAATAATATATTCTTCCCTTCCTAGAGATGTTAAAACAGATGATGAGCAAGAGATAATTCTACATATATGCATGCAAAAAGGTGCTAATAATAGGGTAAATGTGCCCAATAAGAGGGACATCAATGTAAAAAGAAAAGCTGCCTAGTATTTTATATGGGAAGAACATATGGGGTATGGGTCCTTTCTGATGGTGTGCTGGGCAACTTTTGCACATAACATTTTAAAATGCAGAAAAAGGGGAAAGGGAAAAGGGGAAGAATACATTTATGAAATTTTAAAATAACATTAAAAAGCATAAAATCAAGGTACTTATACAGTCATATCCACCACCTAAACAGCACCACTTAAGACTTTTTTTTTTTTTTTTTTTTTAAGAAAATCTACATTGTGTTTAGTTGTTTTGTTTATGTGTCAGGCTTTCATGATACAAAGTAAGTTGTAAGTGTAAGACTGCCCCACCACTAGAAATGAAAAAAACAATCAGAGCAAAATCCAGGCTAGACTTGATTGGTTTAAAAAATAATAATAATATATATATATAAATATTTAACTAGCATGCAGCCAATATTAAACTGAAAAAACAGTGAGGTTAGTAAAACAAGAAATTAAGTTGATTAAACAGAAAAATAAAATGAGCTCAAGCACAGACTGAGTGATGCATTTCAACATGTAGTCTAACAAAAATGCTAAGATGTTAGAATGAAACAGGCCTAGCAATAAGTTAACAGTAAAGAAACATTAGTGCATGTAGGGGGAGAAACCAACATACATAATGTCTCATCTTCTCAGGAGCACACTGGAAAAGGTATTTCAATGTAAACTGAATGAAAAAAAATGCTAGAAACAACAATTAAATGTCAGCTTTCGTTTAAGGGGTCAAGTTATCGGAAACATCTGCAGTTTTGTCCAGTTCTTTGCTTTTTACAGTTACTGTGAAGTACTAAGACAAGGCTAAAATAAACACTAATTGTACCTGAAAAAATGATGCTATTCATCCAAAGAACAACACTGAAAAATTCTAAACACAAAGTATTCTATCTGTATTAAAATGTAATTTATAGTATTAATCTAGAAAAGATTAAAAGTTGCAATATAAGTAATGTTAGCAGAAAACAAAGGTAAACCATTTGAAAATCTTCTATTTCTTGAAATCAATTTATAAAGCCGACCAAACCACACATTTCTGCATTAAAACCAAATACTGCACATTAAACTGTCTTATATCTCCACGTTCAGTGTTAAAATGCTCTGTGGACTCATATAGGAAAGAAAAACATTTTTTTTTTTTTACTGTTATCTTCTCTAACTAGTACTTAGAAGAAGATTAAGGCTTCCAAACGCTCTGGGGGGTTTGTTTGTTTGTTTTTTTTAAGGACAATTTTCTTCTACAAGTTTATGACAGCATGCAACCTGGAAAACTGGGTTAAACAGCTGATTATTTCATCGATGGAGCAAAACCAGGACCTTTTTTTTTTTGATACAGGGTCTTGCTCTGTTGCCCAGGCTGGTGTACAGTGGTAAAATTCTCCCGGGCTCAGGCAATCCTCCCACCTCAGCCTCACAAGTAGCTGGGACTATGGGCACACACCACTGTGCCTGGATAATTTTTTTATTTTTTGTAGAGACAAGATTTCACTATGTTGCCCAGGATGATCTAGAACTTCTGGGCTCAAGCAATCCTCCCTCCTCAGACTCCCAAAGTCCTGGGATTACAGGTATCAACCCAGGATACTTTTTTAAAAACAAAAACTGAGGCAAATTATAATGAAAAATTTGTTTGTAAAACAAAACACATATTGTTTTAAATACACATATAAAATCATTATGGTGCATAAAAGTTTGCTGCAAGTTATTTTTGTGCTATACCACCTGAAAGAATTAGAAACACTGCTGATTCCAAGGGATGACTTCCACATTACTACACATCACAAAAACTTAATACAACACTACTGCTGCTGAGGCTTCTTCCCTCCTCCCCTACTAACAGAACTGCCAGGAAAAGCATTCCCTTACCCAGTACTCAGTGTCTATTTATAACTTTATTACCCCCTAAAAAAGAAAAGATTAAAAATCTCAATATAAGTAATGTTAGGAGAAAACAAAGGTAAACAGGCCCTTATATTGCTACTATGAAAACAAACTTACCTGTGCAGAAAATTCTTATTTCATATCATAATTCCTACAACTGAATAATTCTAGAAAGGACAACAATGGCAGAATGACTCTGAGAGTATATGGTTTATTAAGTAATTGTTTAATCTCTTAATAGACCAATGCTGTAACTATATTTGGCACCAAGATTTAGGTATTAAACAATGCTGACAAAAACTGTTGCTCCCCCCACCCCCAATTTTTTTGTTGTTTTTTTTAAAGAAAACTCAATCTTTGGCTAAGTGGAGATGAGACATTATGCTGACCGTGTTATATTATGAATGCACTAAAATAAACAGACAGATGAAGCAGTATGCTATTTCCAAAAGCAGTGCAAGTGGAGTGAAAGCATTTCCATACGAACCTGGCTTTAAAAACTGGGCTGTCAAAAGAACAGTTAAATGTAACACAAAGTAAGAAACTGTCCAATCACTAATGGTCGTTTTTTTTTTTTTTTGTCTTGTTTTCAATTCACTGCTTGCAAGTAATGTATTTATTAAAGAGTGAAAGCATAAGTAAATTCACGAGTCAAGACCAGCTGAGAGATTCAAGGGCAGCGTGTTGTGACTGACAACAGTGAAAGGAAAAGCAAATGTTAAAGGGAGAGGGAGAAAAAAAGAAAAAATTAAGGTTATACACATTAGCACCACTTTTACAAAACCACTCAAGAGGATGGCTGTCACCTTCTCAGAAAAAAATTATTGACAGAATATGGTAGTGGCATTTCTCTTCTAAAACTTTAGGTTAAAACTGTTCTTTAATTAAATCCACTTTCTCAGGGACTACAATAAAATATTTAACACACCACCGTAAGTCCTTCCAATCACAACAAAGGCAACAGAAACAACAGACACAACTCCCAGACTCTCCTCCCCTCACCAACCTCCTGGGGTAAATAAATGACCAATACAGAAAATCTGGACCCTTCCTATCATTTTAAACTACCTGTTTTTGGAGGAAAAAAGGCAGCTCTGTGACTCTGCAGAAAGGGCTAGCATTCAGTATGGTCCGTCTTCCTAAGAAAAATGGTTTTATAAACACTCATCAAAAATCCAATAGGCTTAAGGATGATGGGTAACACAAGGAGGCACAACAAAATAATTTATAACAAAGTAAAACAAACCAGACTTGTCTACCTTTGAAATGATCAATACTTTCTCTGTGAAAGAACAAGAAATCCAATAACCAGTCTGCGGGAAACGAGCAATCTATTCTCTCTGTTTAGGACTGTGATTTTTGCCAGTTATTTCCATGGATGCTTTTTTTTTTTTTTGAGACGGAGTCTCACTCTGTAGCTCAGGCTGGAATGCAGTGATACAATCTCAGCTCACTGTAACTTCTACCTCCTGACTAGCTGGGACTATAGGTGTGCACCACCACCACACCAGGCCAATTTTTTTTTTTTTTTTGTATTGTTAATACAGATAGGTTTTCACCATGTTGGCCAGGCTGGTCTCAAACTCCTGACCTCAAGTGATCTGCCTGCCTTGGCCTCCCAAAGTGTTGGGATTAGAGGCATAAGCCACCACGCCTGGCCCATGAATGCTATTTAAAACATTAAGTTGGCACGTGTAGCTTATGGTTCAAACAGGTAATCTAGACAGAACAAGGGAAATGAACACTAAATTTTTTTGTTCCTTTTTTTTTTTTTTTTTGAGACAGGGTCTCACTCTGTCACCCAGGCTGGGGTGCAGTGGCACAGTCACAGCTCACTGGATCCTTGACCTGCAGGCTCAAGTGATAGTCCCACCTCGGCCTCCCAAAGTGCTGGGATTACAGGTGTGAGCCCCCATGCCCAGCCAATTTATTTCCAAAGTAATTATTTTTAAAAATAATTTTTTAAAAAGTAACTCTTTAATTTCAATTACTATAATAATGACTAAAAATCTTTTGACTTTTGTTTTTTAAATAAAATATATAATCTGGGATTTTATTATAATCTCATAGAACCAAAAATAAATTACAGAAATTTTTTTCTTTGTAAAAACTCTGGATAACAACTAACAAAGTTGCATGATAGAGGTAGGCTGCTTATATATATTTTTTCTTCTCAAGTCAACTTGATATAAACGTTCATTGGAGAACTGCAAAGAACTTATTTATTATGTAGAAAAGCTGGTTTTCTACATAATTATGCGTTCTCACAAACCACCTATTTGTTTTCTTTCTCTGCTCAAGACCCCAAAATGGTGGTTGTGTGGCTTGTTCTTTCGTTGGAAATGAAGTTCTTCTAATTCTGATTAAACCATGAAGCTAAGCTGAAAACTCAAACTTTATCACCTTTTCTCCCCCTATTTCTACACATAAATATATCATTAAAATGCTGCATTTTTATCATTTGTTCTTCTCTAATAAACGTGAGAAAACGGATATAATTTTTAAACGGGAAGATCTTTGAAGATAAGAAATCTGTATTATAAACAACTACCAATATGCTAAAAACACAATACCAGCAATTAAAAATACTTCACTATTAACTGTTTTAGACATTCCTCAACATTTTTATTTGTTAATTAAATACCAAGTAGAAACTTTCTGCTCCATGAAGCTGTATGCTGCCACGGTTAACAACGATCATTTTGGCACCACCACCACCAATGTACATGATGGGAGGCTGCCAAAATACAAGAAAAAATTTACTTTATTGTATAAAGCTGGCTGCAAGTTTTACAGTAGGAAACAGCCTATTACGTCTCAAGAGAAAACTATGATACAGGTATGTCCATGACTGGATGAATATTAATTCTATACTCAATTTTGTTTTAGTTGACAGCCACATTTAATTTACATCATTTACCCCAATTTCAACAGTGACAAAATAGTATGTCTCTTGAGTGGATTGTAAGCTTTGCTGATTGTGTATTAAAGACTATAAGCAAGAACCAATGCTACTAGGTGAACCCATGCAAACAAGTTGTAAAAATTCCCAAAACAAAAAAATCTATAGCTCACTACAGATGACACAATGAAGACTAGAGAGAAAAGCTATATAGTAATGCTACACCATTCAGCTCCAAGAAGCACATTATTTATAGTGCAGTCCACATATGGTCACTGCTAAATGTCAAATCAGCAGTTTTATAGAGTTACAGTTTGGAACTAGTGGAGTCCACAGATCTAGACATATGCAACATGACAACCCAATTATAAATATACACTTCCAAATCCTTAAGATGTACAAATGAAACATCAGCAACTGGAGCTTGAAGCTTACACTAATTTTTAAACCTGTTAGGTCAACCTGACAACCATAAAGAAAGAATTTTAATCAGCCAGGTAGAGCAAGGACCGACTAATGGCTGATGGGTAGCTGCATTTCCAATCACAACAGTAACAACATGTTTTAAGTCTATGATGCAGGCACTTTGCCTTCTATATAGCTTAAGGTTATTCTCCAGTCTGATTCCTCATATTCTTCTTCTTTTTTTTGTTTTTTGAGATAGAGTCTCGCTCTGTTGCCCAGGCCGGAGTGCAATGGCACAATCTCGGCTCACTGCAACCTCTGCTTCTCCAGTTCAAGTAATTCTCCTGCCTCAGTCTCCTGAGTAGCTGGGATTGCAGGCACATGCTACCACGCTGGGCCGACTTTTGTATTTTTAGTAGAGACAGGGTTTTACCATGTTGGTCAGGCTGGTCTTGAACTCCTGACCTCGTGATCCGCCCCCACAGGCTTCCCAAAGTGCTAGGATTACAGGTGTGAGCCACCGCGCCTGGCCTGATTCCTCAGCTTCTAACTATGATAAAGGCCATAAAGGACCATATATCCTAAATAACACCAACTACTTCTGTGATAGAATCCTAGACGGAGCTATGGCTTTAGATCAAGTTTTGTTTCCTAAATATTTTGTCTTTAAATATGTGGAGGTTATAACATTTGAGACCTAAATATCTCATAAAGCAATAACAATTTTTAAAACTCAAATTCAAAAAATTTTTCATGATAAAAACAAAATGTTAACACTTTCCAACTTGTTAAAGTTGTTTAGCAATTCTTCCACAATTTTCTCAAAAAAAAAAAAAAATGTTTTTTTCTAGTGGAAAAACTTCATTGAAAGGTATCTGAGTGAAGCAAAAAAGGGAAGACAAACTTTTTAAAAAATATGATGAAATGCTTTACAAATGCTGGATTTTGATGTACTTTCAACATTTACCTATTAAAATTGAAATACCAATATCTCACTAACAAATCTAGGCTTCAGAAGTTCACTAAAAGCATAACACATTATTGCATCTTCATATCTCATTTCCCATCTTGCTGGTTTGCATCAAATTTAGCCTACTACAAAATAAAAAGTCCTTAATCCTACACTTACAATAACCCTTCGCACAGGCATATTCTTGGCACGAACCTGTGCAGAGACTTCCAAGGTTACCAGCTGCTGCAGATTATCTTTGGTTAAAAAAAAAATGACTAGACCTTTAGCTCCTGCAATGATCTGTAGACTCCCAAAGCTGCATATTTCCAGCCACTTTTGAGTTGCATGCTGTAGCAAAACAGTCAGCACCTCTCAATAGATATTGCTGCAGAGAAAGATTTTAATT
>CAUYQU010033195.1:0-19224 GCA_963574635.1 Cheracebus regulus
ACAAACAATTTTTATTGAGAAGGAAGAAAATTACATGTTCTAAGAATGTGGCAGTAATTAATGCTTAGAATGGTTTTTTATTATTGAAAATTACAATTAGTAAAATAATAATTCTTTTTTCTGTCTTAACATCTGGCTGAAAACTATTAGGCTATATATTATAAATTATACTCAAATATATTTAAGTATAATGCTCATTGAGCTCCTATGAACAGATGTTCTCATCTATGATTTCCTTTATCATTTAGTGCCCATTCAACACTTGGTTCAGTCGGTGTATAATCTTGTCTTATGGAGTAAGCTACTAAGTATTCATATAATCTTTCAAAATTTTCCTAAACACATCTGAAATAATTGTTTCCATAGTTATATTGATTATATAAATTCAAAAAGTCATTTCTTTGAAAAATGTGTCAGGGAAAATGTAGCATAGTATGAAATAAAATGCTGTAGCTCATAACTGTATATTATTTAAAACAAGAGGTTGCAAACAATGGTTCCCCAGGATAAATCTGTCCTGTAATCTGATGTTTTTGTAAATAATGTTTTATTGGAACTCAGCCAGACTCATTTATTTACTTATTGTTTGTCTTTTTCTTTCTTTTTTTTTACAGTCTCACTCTGTGGCCTGGGTAGGAGTGTGGTGGCACGATCTTGCCTCACTGCAACCTCCGCTTCCCAGGTTCAAGTGACTCTCCTGCCTCAGCCTCCTGAGTGACTGGGTTTTCAGGCTCCTGTCACCACGCCTGGCTAAAGTTTGAATTTTTAGCTGAGACAGAGTTTTATCATGTTGGCCAGGCTGGTCTCAAATTCCTGACCTCAAATGATCAAGCCACCTCGGCCTTCCAAAGTGCTGGGATTACAGGTGCAAGGCACCAGGCCTGGCCTGTGGCTGCTTTTGTGCTACAACAGCATAGTTGAGTAATTGTGACAGAGAATGTAAGGTCCTTAGAGCCCAAAATAGTTACTTTCCGACCCCTTACAGAAAATATTTACTAATTTAAAGCGTTAAATACAAAATCAGTTATAGGCTAAAAATGCAAATGACACTGTATTTTCAGACATCTAAATGGTACATATTCCAGCATTTAAAACTAAATAAATTTGTCTGTGTATATTTGGGTAGATAAGTAAAATATGAAAACATGAAGAGTATACTCTTTTATTTTGATGTATTTTTACAGTTTTCTTACTTCTTGTATCATTGATGTATTGCTTTTTCTTAAAATTAACTCAAGGAGGACTTGATCATGTGGAATTTTTCAGTTATGAATTTTCTATTTGGTAACCATTGTTGTGAATTATCAAAACGCCTTAAGGTTGTTAAATTGGCCTTTAGAATCGAAGTGTAACTTACAAATAGTGAAATGCATGGTTTAAAATGAGCAGCTTAACTTACAAATAGTGAAATGCACTGGTTAAAATGAGCAGCTTCATGTATTTTGAGGAACAGTTATACCCATACAACTCACACCTCTATGAAGATTTCCATCACCCTAGATATTTCCTTCCACTTTATTTCTGCCAATCCCCACTTCCTCCTTCTGGAGGCAATAATTTTATTGATAGTGATAGTGTTACCAAAACATCAAGGGTTTGGTCTAGGTCCTGTTGCTAACAGCACAAAAAGCCAATCACTGAGGCCACAAGTATTGCTAGGGAAGAAGGCTTTAATCGGGTGTTGCAGTTGAGATGACAGGAGATCAGTCTCAAATCTATCTTTCTGACAGATTAACATTGGAGGTTTATATGTCAGGGAAGGAATGCAACTATATGCCAGAAAATAGGAATTAGAAAGAGTCAAGGAAATCATGAGAAATGAGGGGCCTGGCTTCTCATTGTCTGGATGTTGTGATCTGGTGATTTTCAGTTTCTTGTTACTGTCTGAAAGGCCTGAGGGTCAGTTTCTTGAGAAAGGAATTTAGATAACACAAATAGAAGTTTCAAGCTTTAAGGGAGGATCAATTTCTATGTTTATTTAAAAAGACTGTAACAATCAGTTCTATGGGACAATTGGGCCAGTCTCAATAGAGCTAATCCATCATCGTAGCTTAGTTTTTCTGTACACATAACTGAAGTTACCAGGTATTATGGTAAAGTCAGAATCAGGTATTACGTCTGACATCTTTTGCTCTGTATAATATTTTTGGTACACATCTATGTTAATTCCTTCCAATTGTTGAGGAGATTCCCCATTGTATATAACAGCTTATCTACTTACAGACATTTGGGTTGATTCCAGTTTAGGGATACTATAAATAAAGCTGCAATGAACATTCTTATATAAGTCTGCTATGAACACACCTTTTTATTTCTCTCAGGTAAATGTCTTGAGAAGACATTGCTGGGTTTTGGAGTAGGTAGGTGTTTAAATTTATAAAAAGACTGCCAAAAAAGTTTTTCAACAGGATTGTGCCATTTTAATCTCCCACAGGACTGCACACCTGCTCCAGTTGCTTCACATGCCTGCCAACATGTGATACTGTGAATAATTTAAAAATATAGCCATTCTAGTGAATGCATAGTAAAATATTATTGCTATTTTCATTTGCAGTTGCAAGTAATAATGCTTAGCAAAATGTTTCAGGTGTTTATTGGCCATTTTAATATCTTCTTTTGCAAATTATGTCTTTATAGTCTTTAGCCCAATTTTAACTAGGAATTTGTCCTTTTATTAAGTATAATTTTTCTTTATATATTCTAGATACAGGTCCTCTGTCAGCTACTACAAACATATTTGCCTAAACTGTGGTTTAGCTATTTATTAGCAGTGTTTCTAGTTTGTACAAGTTTTTAATTTTAATGAAGTACAACTAACCAATTTTTGATTCTATGATTTTGACAATTTCTGTATCCTAGGAAATTTTTACTTACTCATCACAGTCATAGCAAGATTTTCTTATTATTTTTCTCAAAGGTTTATAATTTTAACTCTTGTATCAGATCTTTAATCTATGTTGAAATCTGTGTACAGTTTGAGTTAAGAGAAAGACTGTGTGTGTGTGTGTGTGTGTGTGTGTGTGTGTGTGTGTGTGTGTTGTAGTTTTCAGCACAGTTGAATTGCTTGGTGTCTTTTTTAAAAAACAAATTATAAGTATCTATTTGTAGATTCTATTTTTTCTGTTGATTCATGTGTTTATCATCTTGCCAATAGCAGACTCTTTTGATTACTGTAGTTTTATAGTAAGTTTTCAAATTAGTAGCAGTAGTTCTCCAACTTTATTATTTCTTTTGCATTGTTTTAGCCATTATAGGTTCTTTTATGTTCATATACAATTTATAATTTGCATATCAATTTCTTCAAGAAAGTTTGCTTGGATTTTAGTGAGGGTTACATATAATGAATCTACCAGTTTTAAGTGAGTAGTTATCATATTAGTTTGCTAGGGATTCCATAGGATAATTCTATAGACTGGGTGGCTTAAACAATATAAATTTATTTTCTCACAGTTAAAGAGGATAGAAATCCAAGATAAAGGTTCTTGTATGATTGCTTTCTTCTGAGGCCTCTCTTCTTGACTTGCATATGGTTGCCTTCTTGCTGTATCCTAACATAGTCTTTTTCCGTGTACACACACACACATCCTGGGTCTCTTTCTGCATGTCCTTATTTTTCCTTATCAGGACATAAGTCAGATTGAATTAGGATTCACCATAGTAGCCTGATTTTAGCTTAATGACTGTTTTAAAAGCCTTGTCTCCAAAAATAATATTCTAAAGCACTGGCAGTTAGGGCTTCAACATGTGAATTTTGCACTGGGGCTCAGTGATAGGGAGGTACATAATTTAACCCAAAACATATATCTAACAATACTGAACTTTTTATTATGAATATGGCACATTTCTTGATTTATAAGGATTTTCTTCAGTTTCTCTCACTAAAGTTTTGTAGTTTTAGTACAGGTCTTGCCCATGTTAATTTTTCTGTATGTATTTTATTATTCTGTGTTTTTGATGCTATTGAAAATGGTATTTTAAAAAGGTCACTTAGTGCATTTCAAATTCCTAGTGCATACAAATGCAATGAATTTTCTGACACTGAAATATATTCTCTGAACTTAATAAATAAATAGTATATTTATTATGTGTAGTAAGTTTTTTGGTTAGATTTTTTGGGATGTTTAACAAATACAGTCATGTTTTTTGTGAGTGGAGGTGGTTTTCTTATACCTTTCCAGTCATATCCTTTTATCTTGTAACTTTCTTATACCTTTCTTGTCATTTTTTCATCTTATTACATTAGCCAGATAGTACAAAACTGAACAGATATGACAGAAATAAGCGTTCATGCCTTGTTTCATATCTTAATTTAAAAATACAACTAGTCATCCAGCATTATGATAGCATTTGTAGGTTTTTCTAGTTGGTCTTTATCACACTGAAGCCGTTCTGTTTTCTTCCTAGTTTGCTAAGAGTGTCTATTTATTTTGTTTTCAATGGATGCTGAATTTTATTTAAAATTTTTAATTTTATTAAAAATTAATGAAAACTGTATTATAATTTTCATTCAGTAAAATTAAATCAATTTTCTCTTATTTAGTTAGTTTGGTGAAATGCAGTGATAATTGAATGTCCAATCTTGCATTTCTGGATTTGCTTTGCAAATATTTTGTTAAGGATTTTTACATCTCTATAAATGAGCAATACTAATGTGTAATTATCTTTCAGTGCAATGGCCTTGTCTGTTTTTTTCTTTAAAATTCTGTTGCCTTGAGGATATGAGTTGGGAAATGATTCTTCCTCTACTTTTTTTGGTAGTTGTTGAGATGGAGTCTCCCCTGTCGCCCAGGCTGGAGTGCAGTGGTACGATCTCGGCTTATTGCAACCACCCCCAGTTCAATGGATTCTCCTGCCTCAGCCTCCCAAGTAGCTGGGACTACGTGTGTGTGCCACCATGCCCAGCTAATTTTTGTATTTTTAGAGACAGGTTTTCACCATGTTGGCCAGGATGGTCTTGATCTCTTGAACTTGTGATCTGCCTGCCTTGGCCACCCAAAGTGCTGGGATTACAGACATGAGCCACCACGTCTGGTCCTATTTTTTAAATATTTGAAAGAATTCACCAGATAAACAATCTGTACCTGAAGTGTTTGCTGGGGGAAGATATTTAATTATTCAATTTTTTGAAGGTAGGTTTTCTTTGTCTGTTTGGGCTGCTATAACAAAATATCATAGACTGGGTAATTTGTGAGCAATAGAAATTTATTGCTTATAGTTCTGGAGCATAGATGGCCCAAGATCAAGGCACTGGCAAATACAATGTCTGGTGAGGACCCTCTTCTCCATAGACTGTGACTTCTCTGTGTTCTCACCTGTAGTAAGGGCAAAAGGGCTCTCTCAAACCTCATTTATAAGGCTACTAATTCCGTTAATGAAGGCAGATCTCTCTTGAACTAACTAATCATCCTCCAGATGCCTCAAGTTTTAGCATCATCACCATGAAAGTTAGGTTTCAACATATAATTTTTAGGAGGACACAAACATTAAGATAATAAGGGATTCTTCATTTCATTTCATTTTTTTTTTTAAGATCAGTTTTGGTAATTTTCTTGTTTTCATAAATAATTTTATCTAAGTTGTTGAATTTACTGACATAAATAACTTATGAGCCTAGAAGCCACACTTAACATTCTTCATTTTACATCTGTTTTGGGCAACATTTTTTCCTGTTTGGTCTAGCCAGCAGTTTATCAACTATATTGATTTTTTTTTTTCAACGATTCAGCATTTAGATTTGTTGACTTTTTTTCTAATGTTAGTATGTGTCTGTTTTACTGATTTCCACTCTTATTGTTATTTGCTTTCTCCTATATACTTTCCAACTGATTTGGCCTTGTTTTTAAGATTATTTAAGTGGAAATTTCAACCACTGATTTTAAACTTTTTAAAAATAATATAAGCATTCAAAGATCTGTTTTGTCTCTAAGCATGATTTTAGATGTATCCCACAATTTTATTTCTTCTTTTTCAACTTTTACTTTAGGTTCAATGTGTAGTACATGTGCAGATTTGCTACATGGGTAAGTTGTGGGTCACTGGGGTTTGGTATACAAGTTATTCCATCACTCAGGTAGTGAGCATAGTACCCAATGGGGAGTTTTTTCAGCCTTACTCTCCTCCAACTCCCGACTGGGGCATGTAGGCCCCAGGGTCAATTAGTTCCCTCTGTGTCCGAGTGTACTCAATGTTTAGCTCCCACTTATAAGTGAGAATGTGCATATTTGGTTTTCCATTCCTGCATTAATTCACTTAGGATAATGGTCTGCAGATGCATCCATGTTACTGCAAAGGACATGATTTCATTCTCTTTTATGGCTGTGTAGTTTCCATGTTGTTTATGTACCACATTTTCTTTATCCAGTCCACCATTGATGGGCATCTAGGTTGATTCCATATCTTTGCTATCCAACAAGATTTTATTTGTTGTGTTTTTGTTTCCTTTCAATTTAAACTATATTTTAGTTTCTGTTGAATGGTATCCTTTGACCTAAAGCTTATTTACTTAAATATTGGTTAATTTTCAAATATTTGAGGATTTCTCAAGAGATATTTAAATTAATTTATAATTTAATTATATTTATTGTGGTCACAAAACATACTCTGTATGATATATAATCTTTGACATTTGTTGAGACTTGTTTTACATGCACTTATAATACTAATTTTGTAGTACTTGGGTGTAGTGTTCTTTGCATGTTAATTGAGGAAAGTTGGTTAGATTAATTAAGTAATTTATAACCATACATGACTGTTTATTTTTGTATATTGTTTCAATTTTAGAGGTATGCTTGTTGAACTTTTCAATCATTGTTGACTTTTTTTCCCCTTTAGTTTTATCAGTTTTGTTTAACATATTTTGAGCTCCATTAGTAGATAGATATACATTTGGGATTGCTATGGTTTCCTGAATGGATTGAACCATTTATCATTATAAAATGTTCTTTGTAATACTCTCATGAACGCTCCCAATTTAAAATTTGTCTTTTTAAGTAACATTTATTTGGTTTCTTCCTTTTTCATCTACTCAGTAACATTTGGACTATAATTAAAGTGTTTAGTTTTTAGTTATTGATTTGTTTAGATCTATCATCTTGCTATTTGTTCTTTGTAAAATTATATATATGTAACTATATATATATATACACATATATATACACATATATATATACACATATATATACACATATATATATATACACATATATATACACATATATATATATACACATATATATACACATATATATATACACACATATATACACATATATATGTACATATATATATATATATATATATATATACATATGTAACTTTTCTTTACATTATCTGTTTGCTATATAGAAGCCCACTGTTTAAAACAATGCCTGGCACATAGTTGGTGTGTTTGTTAAATGATTTATTTTGTTATGTTTGTTTTAAATGATTTATTTTGTTATTTGTTAAATTTATTTTGTTATTTGTTAAATTTTTAACAAAATAACAAAAAAAATAACAAAAAAATTTAGGTTAATTTCAGATTTGGTAACTCATTTAACAAAAATAACAAAATAAATCATTTAAATGAATTGTTAAAAGATTTATTTTGTTATGTTTCTCCTGGGATTAAAATATGTTTTTGTAACTTACCACTGTCTCTCTTGAAATAAAGTTAAACTACCTCACATATAATATTTATACTATACATCCATCATGCTATTTTTATTATAATACATGCCTTTTCAGAAATGCCTCAATGCATTTTCATTACTGTCATAAGCAGTCCCTTGTCCTTTCATAAAATTAAGATAAACTAAAACATATTCTTAAAAAATCACATGCTAAATATTTCTAGTGATCCTTATTTATGTAGATCAAAGTTATTACCTGGTATCACTTCACTCAAGTCTGAAGAACCTTTTTAAAAATATCTTATAATACTTATCTGATAATGGTAAATTTTTCAGTTTACATTCTGATAATCTTTGAATAAGTAGTATCCTTGTATTTGCAGAATAAAAATTCACCCAGTACCTTGTTTCTAAAAATTGTGCCCTTAGAGTCAAGGCAGAAGTAAAATATTCTTTTTTTTTTCGTGGTGGCACTGAGAAAAAAAAAATGACTTTGATAAAATTTATTACAAATAATAATGAAGATCATGATGAATAAAGATCATGCTGTGTTTTCTTTTTTATTGAATAATAGTAATCTAAAATAAGGGAAATAAAGCATGAAAAATTAAAACAAATTGACTATATACTATATGCAGAAAGTATGATGATCATTTAAAAAATATAATCCTGGTGAATGTAGAGCTTTTATCATACATACCATTTTCTTCTCATCCTTATTGTTAAATTTTATAAGAAATATTCTTTTTTTTGTTTTTTTTAGCTACATATAGAGAACAACATTTTAACTTTCCATTACTAATAGTTTTGAAAATTATTTTTCTATTTAATTGTTACTTTTCTAAAGAATTTTTTTAAAGTTTAATGCTCATTGGGTTTGCCATATGTAAATGAACAAACTTACACACAATGAATTTAAAAAGCCCCAGAGTATTTTGGTCTTACAGTAAATTTTTCAATTGCTTTATTTAGCATGTTTATTAAAACTGTCAAACAAGGCACTCTATTAAAAGACATAGCATTAGATGACTCACAAAGGCTAATGGTTAAACATTTTTAGTTCTTGTTTAGTTATTATGTTATAAAATCTAGAACTACAAAAATAAGCATTTACTTGTAGTCGTAATAACTGCCAGGTTCTGTCATGGTGTCTAATCAAGTATATAATTAAGTAAAATAACAAGCTCACAAATATGTATTTACAGCACAATTTTTGCTAGTTAGAAGCTGTTAAAGTGCAAAGCCCATGCTGTTACAAATAGTATTAATATTAAATATCTTTTGGCACTTTTAACCTTTGTTAAGGAAAATAAGTAAAATGCTAAAATATCAGCACATTTGTGAAATTTCTCTTTCTCCAAGAAATAGATTTCTTTTACAGAAAATATAGACATTCTATTTTTAATAGTTTTCTTTCCTTCAGTACCCAGGAATTTCAGATTATGGATATATTTAATAGATGGAACCAATAGAATTTCCTGATAGCTTAGATCAAGGCTCTGAAAGAAATAGGCATTGCGAATGCTTCAACATTTCTTAAATGACCAGCTGGAAAGTTGGAATTGCCATCCACTGAGAAAAGGAATATAGTGGGTGGTATATATTTGTGTGTGGATAAGAGAGGAAATGAGAAGATCAAGCTGAGGCTTAAATTAGTAGTCTTCATGTGGAGAGCCTGAGTAAACTGAGAAACACAAGTCCAAAATCTGGAGATTTCTGGTTTAGAGATACAAATGTGAAATTATCGACACATACATGGCATTTAAAAACTACACCTTGAAGGTATCACTAAAGGAAGGATCATAGAAAAGAAGATAAAGCAGGCCTGGCGCGGTGGCTCGCATCTATAATCCCAGCATTTTGGGAGGCCAAGGCTGGTGGATTACGAGGCGGGACTTTGAGACCAGCCTGACCAAGATGGTGAAACCCCATTTCTACTAAAAATACAAAAAATTAGCTGTGCATGGTGGCACGTGTCTGTAATCCCAGCTATCCAGGAGACCGAGGCAGAAGTATCGCTTGAACCCGGGAGGCAGAAGTTGCAGTGAGCTGAGATCATGCAATTGCACTCCAGCCTGGGTGACAAAGTGAGACTCCATCTCAAAAAAGAAAGAAAGACTACTGGTAGAAGTTACTGAGATAGGAGAAAAAAAATGAGAAAAATGTGACATCCTAGAAGGCACCTGAATTAAGTGCAGTATTAAGATGAGAAGGTTGTGAATAACACTGTCAAATGCTATGATTTGTTAGGTTCCAAGAGGACTAAGAATTGATCATATGGTTTATCAAAACAGGAGAAATTTGCTCCATGTAAAATTTATTCAGTTTTGAAATTTTATTTTATTGTGGTAAGAACACTTAAAATGAGATTTACCCTTTAAAATTTTTAAGTGTACAGTACAGTGTTTTGACTATAGATGCAAAGTTTCACAGCAAATCTCTTATTTATATTACTTAACTGGTGTATTGTGTTTATTGATCCGTGTCTACCTCCTTCCCCCACCCAACCCCAAGCAACTACCATATCATTGTTGCATTCTATGAATTTGATTAATTTAGATACTTCATATAAGTAGAGTCATGTAGTATTTGTCTTTGTGTGACTGGCTTATTTCACTTGGCATAATGTCTTCGAGGTTCATTGTGGTGTTGCATATTGTGGAACTTCATTTTTAAATTTTCTTATTATAGTTTAAGTTCGGTGATATAGGCGCAGAATGTGCAGGTTTGTTACATAGGTATACATGTGCCATGGTGTTTTGCTGCACCCATCAACCCATAATCTACATTAGGTATTTCTCCTAATACTATCTCTCCCCTGGCCCTTTACCCCCGGACAGGCCCCACGGGGTGCTATTCCCCTCCCTGTGTCTCTGTGTTCTCATTTTCCAACTCCCACTTATGAGTGAAAACATGTGGTGGTTGGTTTTCTGTTTTTAAGGGTCAATAATATTACATTGTATATTTACCACATTTTATTTAACTGTTCATCTGTCCATGAACATTTAGGTTGTTTCCACATTTTGGCTCTTGTAAATAGTGCTGCAATGTGCATGAGCACGCTAATGTTTCTTCAAAGTCTTGATTTTATTTATTTTGCCTAAATATGCAGAAGTAGGATTACTGAATCATATCACATTTCTAATATTATTTTTTTAAGAACCCCCCATACTGGTTCCCATAATGAGTGCATTATTTTGTAGTCCCCCTGACAATGTGCAAGGGTTTGCATTTTTCACATCTCCACTGATACTTGTCTTATTATTATTTTTTTATAATTGCCATCCTGATCAGTGTGAGATATTTCATTATTGCTTTTATTTACATTTCTCTAATGATTACTGACAGTTAGCATTTTTTTACATGTAATTGTAGGCCACCTGTATGTTTTTTTTCTTCTTTTTTTTTAAATTGTACTTTAGTGTCTGGGGTACATGTGCATATCATGCAAGATTGCTGCATAGGTACACACATAGCAAAGTGGTTTGCTGCCTTCATCCCCTAGTCACCTACATCTGGCATTTTTCCCCATATTATCTCTCCCCGACCACCCCCCACCACCTGCTGTCCCTCCCTTGCCCCTCCCCAACAGACCCTAGTGTGTGATGATCCCCTCCCTGTGTCCCTGTTTTCTCATTGTTCAACACCCACCTATGAGTGAGAACATGTGGTGTTTGATTTTCTGTTCTTGTGTCAGTTTGCTGAGAATGATGGTTTCCGGATTCATCCATGTCCCTACAAAGGACACAAATTCGTCATTTTTTATGGCTGCATATTATTACATGGTGTATATGTGCCACATTTTCCCTGTCCAGTCTATCATTGATGGGCATTTGGGTTGGTTCCAGGTCTTTGCTACTGTAAACAGTGCTGCTATGAACGTAAGTGTGCATGTGTCTTTATAACAGAATGATTTATAATCCTTTGGGTATATAACCAGTAATGGGATTGCTGGGTCAAATGGAATTACTATTTCTAGGTCCTTGAGGAATCGCCACACTGTCTTCCACAATGGTTGAACTAGTTTACACTCCCACCAACAGTGTAAAAGTGTTTCTATTTCTTCACATCCTCTCCAGCATCTGTTGTCTTCAGATTTTTTAATGTTTGCCATTCTAACTGGCGTGAAGTGGTATCTCAATGTGGTTTTGATTTGCATTTCTCTAATGACCAGTGATGATGAGTATTTTTTCATATGTTTGTTGGCCTCATATATGTCTTCTTTTGAAAAGTATCTGTTCATATCCTTTTCCCACTTTTGGATGGGTTTGTTTTTTTCTTGTAAATCTGTTTCAGTTCTTTGTACATTCAGCCATTTGTTAGATGGATAGATTGCAAAAATTTTTTCCCATTATTTGGTTGCTGGTTCACTCTAATGATGGTTTCTTTTGCTGTGCAGAAGCTTTGGAGTTTAATTAGGTGCCATTTGTCTATTTTGGATTTTGTTGCCAATGCTTTTAGTGTTTTAGTCATGAAGTCCTTGCCTATGCCTATGTCCTGAATGATTTTGCCTAGGTTTTCTTCTAGGATTTTATAGTGTTAAGTCTTACATTTAAGTCTTTAATCCATCTGGAGTTAATTTTAGTGTAAGGTGTCAGGAAGGGGTCCTGTTTCTGCTTTCTCCACACTGCTAGTCAGTTTTCCCAACACCATTTATTAAACAGGGAATCATTTTCCCATTGCTCATTTTTGTCATGTTTGTCAAAGATCACATGGTTGTCGAAGTGTGGCATTGCCTCCAAGGCCTCTGTTCTGGTCCATTGGTCTATATCTCTGTTTTGGTACCAGTACCATGCTGTTTTGATTACTGTAGCCTTGTAGTATAGTTTGAAATAAGGTAGAGTGTTGCCTCTAGCTTTGTTCTTTTTGCTTAGGATTGTCTTGGCTATGGGAGCTCTCTTTTGGTTCCATATGAAGTTTAAGGTGATTTTTTCCAGTTCTCTGAAGGTCAATTGGTAGGTTGATTGGATAGCATTGAATCTATAAATTACTTTGGGCAGTATGGCCATCTAAATATATTGATTGTTGCTAACCATGAGCGTGGAATGTTTTTCCATCTGTTTATGTCCGCTCTTATTTTCTTGAGCAGTTGTTTGTAGTTCTCCTTGAAGAGGTCCTCTACATCCTTTGTTAGTCATATTCCTAGGTATTTTATTCTCTTTGTAACAATTGTGAATGGGAGTTCTCTCATATTTGGCTCTCTGTTAGTCTGTTATTGGTGTATAGAAATGCTTGTGATTTCTGCACGTTGATTTTGTATCCTGAGACTTTGCTGAAGTGGCTTATCAGTTTAAGGAGATTTTGGGCTGAGATGATAGGGTCTTCTAAATATGCAATCATGTCATCTGCATATTTGACTTCCTCCTTTCCTAATTGAATACTCTTTATTTATTTATTTATTTTTTGTTATTGTTGCCTAATTGCTCTGGCTAGATCTTCCAATACTGTATCAAATAGGAGTGGTGAAAGAGGGCATTCTTGTCTAGTGCTGGATTTCAAAGGGAAAGCTTCCAGTTTTTGCCCAGTCAGTATGATATTGGCTGTGGGTTTGTCGTAAATAGCTTTTATTATTTTGAGAGATGTTCTTTTGATACCTAGTTTATTGAGAGTTTTTAGCAAAAAGGGCTGTTGAATTTTGTCCAAGGCCTCTGCATTAATTGAGATAATCATGTGGTTTTTGTCTTTGGTTCTGTTTATGTGGTGGATTACGTTTATAGACTTGCGTATGTTGAACCAGATTTGCAGCCCCAGGATGAAGCCTACTTGATCATGATTGATAAACTTTTTGATGTGTTGTTGCAGTCCGTTTGCCAGTATTTTATTGAATATTTTTGCATGTATGTTCATCATGAATATTGGCCTGAAGTTTTCTTTTTTTGTTGAGTCTCTGCCAGGTTATGGTATCAAGATGATGTTGGTCTCATAAAATGATTTGAGAAGGATTCTCTCTTTTTGGATTGTTTGAAATAGTTTCAGAAGGAATGGTACCAACTTCTCTCTGTAAGTCTGGTAGAATTCAGTTGTGAACCCATCTGGACCTAGACTTGTTTTGGTTGGTTGGCTATTATAGTAAAGTACTGCCTCAGCTTCAGCCCTTGTTATTGTTCTGTTCAAGGCTTCAACTTCTTCCTAATTTAGGCTTGGGAGGGTGCAAGTGTCTAGGAATTTATCCATTTCTTCCAGGTTTACTAGTTTGTGTACATAGAGTTGTTTGTAGAAATCTCTTATGGTAGTTTGTATTTCTGTGGAATCATTGGTGATATCACTTTTTTCGTTTTTTATTGCATCTATTTTATTCTTCTTCCTTTTTTATTAATCTGGCTAGTGGTCTATTTTGTTGATCTTTTCAAAAAACCAGCTCCTGGATTTATTGATTTTTTTGAAGGGTTTTTTGTGTTTCTGTCTCCTTCAATTCTGCTCTGATCTTAGTTAATTCTTGTCTTCTGCTAGCTTTTGAGTTTTTTGATCTTGCTCCTCTAGCTCTTTCAACTTTGATGATAGGGTGTCGATTTTAGATCTTTCCTTGCTTCTCATGTGGGCATTTATTGTTATAAATTTTCCTCTGACACTGCTTTAAATGTTTCCCAGAGATTCTGGTACATTGTGTGTTCGTTCTCATTGGTTTCAAAAAACATCGTTATTTCTGCCTTCATTTCATTGTTTATTCAGTTGACATTCAGGAGCAGATTGTTCAGTTTCCATGAAGTTGTGCATTTCTGAGTTAGTTTCTTAATTCTGAGTTCTAATTTGATTGCCCTGTAGTCTGAGAGACTGTTGGTTATGATTTCTGTTCTTTGCATTTGTTGAGATTGTTTACTTCCAATTATGTGATCAATTTTAGAGTAGGTACATTTTGGTGCTGAGAAGAATGTATATTCTCTGGATTTGGGGTATAGATTTCTGTAGATGTCTATTAGGTCTGCTTGGTCCAGATCTGAGTTCTAGTACTGGATATCCTTGTTAATTTTTTGTCTCATTGATCTGTTGTATAATATTGACAGTGGAGTGTTAACTTCTCCCACTATTATTGTGTGGGAGTCTAAGTCTCTTTGTAGGTCATTAAGAACTTGCTTTATGTACCTGGGTGCTCCTATATTGGGTGTGTATATATTTAGGATCATTAGCTCTTCTTGATGCATTGATCCTTTTACCATTATGTAATGCCCTTCTTTGTCTCTTTTGACCTTTGTTGATTTAAAGTCCATTTTATCAGAGACTAGGATTGCAACTACTGCTTTTTTTTTTCTTTTGCTCCCCATTTGCTTGATAAATCTTCCTCAATCCCTTTAGCTTTAGCCTATGTCAGTCTTTGTATGTTAGATGGGTTTCCTGAATACAGCACACCAATGGGTTTTGACTTTTTATCCAATTTGCCGGTCTGTGTCTTTTGATTGGGGCATTTAACCCATTTACATTTGAGGTTAATATTGGTATATATGAATTTCATCCTGCCATTTTTATGTTAGCTGGATGTTTTGCCTGTTAGTTGATGCATTTTTTTCATTGTGTCGATGGTCTTTATCATTTGGTATGCTTTAGGAGTGGCTGGTACTGGTTATTCCTTTCCTTGTTTAGTGCTTATTTCAGGAGCTCTTGTAAGGCAGGCCTGGTGGTGATGAAATCTCTTAGTACTTGCTTGTTTGTAAACTATTTTATTTCTCCTTCACTTATGAAGATTAATTTGGCTGGATATGAAATTCTGTGTTGAAAGTTCTTTTCTCTAAGGATGTTAAATATTGGCCCCCACTCTCTTCTGGCTTGTAGTGCTTCTGCTGAGAGATCTTCTGTGAGTCTGATGGGCTTCCCTTTGTGGGCAACCCAATCTTTCTCTCTGGTTGCCCTTAGCATTTTTTCCTTCATTTCAACCCTGGTGAATCTGACGATTATGTGCCTTGGGGTTGCTCTTCTTTAGAAGTATCTTTGTGGTGTTCTCTGTATTTCCTGGACTTGAATGGTGGCCTGCCTTGCTAGGTTGAGGAAGTTCTCCTGGATAATATCCTGAAGAGTGTTTTCCAGCTTGGATTCATTCTCTCCGTCACATTCAGGTACACCTATCAAACATAGATTAGGTCTTTTCAAATAATCCTATATTTCTTGGAGGCTTTGTTTATTTCTTTTCACTCTTTTTTCTCTTCTTGCCTTCTCATTTTATTTCATTGAGTTGATCTTCAATCTCTGATACCCTTTCTTCTGCTTGGGTGATTTGGCTATTGAATCTTGTGTATGCTTCACGAAGTTCTCATGCTGTGTTTTTCAGCTCCATCAAGTCGTTTATATTCTTCTCTAAGCTGTTTATTTTAGTTATCATCTCATCTAACCTTTTTTCTAGGTTCTTAGTTTCTTTGCATTGGGTTAGCACATGTTCTTTTAGCTCTGAGAAGTTTGTTATTACCCACCTTCTGAAGCCTGTTTCTGTCAATTCATCACATTCATTCTCCATCCATCTTTGATCCCTTGCTGGTGAGGAGCTGTGATCCTTTGGAGGTGTAGAGGCATTCTGGTTTTTGGTGTTTTCATCCTTTTTGCACTGGTTTCTTCCCATCTTAGTGGCTTTATCTACCTGTGGTCTTTGTAGTTGGTGACTTTCAGATGGGGTCTCTGAGCAGATGTCCTTTTTATTGATGATGAGTTATTTCTTTCTATTTCTTAGTTTTCTTTCTAATAGGCCCCTCTGCTGCAGGTGTGCTGGACATCCACTCCAGACCCTGCTTGCCTGGGGATCACCCACGGGGGCTGCAGAACAGTAAGGGTTACTGCCGTTTTCTTCTTCTGTAATCTTTGTCCCAGAAGGGTACCTGCCAGATGTCAGCCTGAGCTCTCCTTTATGAGGTGTCTCTTTGGGTATATGGGGGTTGGGGAGCTGCTTGAGGAGAGAGTCCGTCCCTTATAGGAGCTCAAGTGCTGTGCTGGGAGTTCCATTGTTCTTTGCAGAGCTGCTGGGCAGGTACGTTTAAGTCTGCTGCAGTAGAACTCATAACCACTTCTTTTCCCAGGTGCTCTGTCCTAGGAAGGTCAGCTTTATTCACAAGTTCCTGTCGTTCTGCTGCCTTTTTTCATAGATGTCCTGCCACACATGGAATAGTTTAGTCACAGTCTGCTAGCAGAGGTGTTGCTGAGCTGCTACAAGCTCTGCCCCACTGCTGTGTGAACTGCCTCGGTCATGGTGGACTGCCTCAGTAGTGGTGGTCACCCTTCCCCACACTAAGCTGGACCATCCTGGGTTCAGCTACACTTGCTGCAAAACTCTCAAACCAGAGCATTTCAGATTGCTTGTTTTGAGGGGGTGGTACCCACTAAGCCAGATCCCCTGGCTCCCTGTCTCTGCTCCCTCCCTTTCAGTTGAATGGCCAGCTCTGTCTCCCAGGCATTCCAGGTGCCAGTTGATATGTGTGGGTTTCTTCTGTGTGCCAAGCCAGCACCAGCCAAAACTGCCATGCTAAAAACTCATGGCACTTTGTGGCTCAGGAATCTCCTGGTCTGTGGTCAGTGAAAATTTGTTTGGAAATGCAGTGGGCACTCACCCTCTGTGTTGTTCTTGCTAGGAACTGCCCTCCAGAGCTGTTCCTATCTGGCCGTCTTGGATCCTCTGATTGTAGCCAAAACAACTTTAAAAACAAGTGACCTAATTCGCAATTTGTCATAAAGTTATAATAAATAAGACAATGTGGTATTGATATAAAAATACACAAATAGATCAGTGTAACAGAATAGAGATACCAGAAATTGACCTACTTATATATGGACAACTGATTTGCAACCAAGATACACAGACTATGCAATGAATAAAGATAGCTATTTCTGAAAATGGGATTGAAGCAATTGGGTCGTCATATGCAAAGCAATCATAATATAATAGCTTTGGCCCATTCCATGCACCATGTGCAAAAGGCAACTCAAAATGGATCACAGACCTAACTCTAAAGCCTGAAACTATGAAACTTCTAGAAGAAAATATAAGAGGAAAATCTTTGTGACCTTTGGTTAGACAAAGAGTTCTTATCATGATCCATAAGGGAAGAATTTTATAAATTTGACATTATCAAAATTAAGAACTTCTGCTTTTCAAAAGGCACTGTTAAAAGAATGAAAACTTAAAAGACAGACTGAGAAAAAATATTTGCAAATCAGTTTTTTAAAGGAATTTAAAACTCTCAACACTTAATAAGAAAACAAATAGCTGAGTGAACAAAAGAGCAAACTGTTTGAACACACACTTGACTGAAGGATAGGTGAGGGAATAGGATGGTGATATTAGAAAGTAGAAGTTTATTGATTGCCTCTTGGTATTAGCTAGGAGTAAAAAGATGTCACTTGCTGATAAGCCAAGTAGAAGAAGCTTGAGTATATTGAAGAACACAAAGATTATCAATAAAATAATACTGGTATCTAAAATTCAAAGCATAGGAAGAGAGAGAAGGAATGGTGTCTTTAATAATTTCCATATTGGTCAAAGTAGGAAGCCAACAGAGCATACCTAGAGAATACCTTATATATACTAAGTCTATATATATGTATATCATTAGTACACAAGTAGTCACTAGAACACACACACACACACACACACACACACACAAATCCTCCTTGATACCAAGTCAGTGCCCAATAAAAGTGAGTAAAACATGACCTGGTCAAACTGAGAACATGTCATTACTATCAATAAATAGAAATAGGCTTAGTTCATGTATTAAAAGAAAAGATTTATCAAACTGACTAATGAAGCAAAATCCAATTCTATACTGTATAAAAATGAGCAAAAAGATTAAGAAAAGGTAAAAGTTAAAAGATGAGAAAATTCATACTAAGCAAATCTTGATATCAAAGTAGAATTCTAGCCAAAAAGCAATAAGCAAAACAAAAACACTTTTTAATGCTAAAGGATATAATTTATAATGAAGATATAACATTAATATTTATGTATCTGATAACACAAATTTGCCAATCAGAAATTATGGGATATTAAAGTAGAATTCTCCACCCACATACTGAAAACTCTAGAACATAGTTCACCTGAGCTCAGAGAAAAAAATCATAGTATTAAGTATCTATATCAAAAAAATAAATAGGAAAGAAACAAAACTAATGTTAAAAAAAAGAATAAGAATAAAGAGCAGACATTGAGTTAGAAAACTAAAAAAAACAGTAAAACTAATAATGATCAAAAAGCTATTGCTTTGGAAAAAAATCCACAAAGTACAGAAAACACTATCAAAAAAAAAAAAGCACAAATATACAAACAGAATCAGAATGAGACAAAGGGGGAAACACTGAAGTAGAGGACTTTTTAATATTTTAAGGTAATACTTTGCTAACAACATAAATAAATTTGATAGCCTAAATGAAATAAATAATACTTAGGAAAATACAATTTATCAAGTTTGAATCTTTAGAGATAGAAAATCTGAAGAGATCAATTACTATAGAAGGTATGGAGAACATGGCAACACTCCTCACCAAATAATACACCCGGCCCTGATGGTTTCACAGGGGAAAGGATTACAACTTCCAAGTGCTTTTTACCAAGCAAACCTAACAATGATATCAATATCTAACTATGCAGCCATAAAAAATGATGAGTTTGTGTCCTTTGTAGGGACGTGGATGAATCTGGAAACCA
>CAUYQU010033196.1:0-17694 GCA_963574635.1 Cheracebus regulus
TCTGTTGTCTCTAGATTTTTTAATGATCGCCATTCTAACTGGTGTAAGATGGTATCTCAATGTAGTTTTGATTTGCATTTCTCTAATGACCAGTGATGATGAGCATTTTTTCATATGTTTATTGGCCTCACGTATGTCTTCCAGGTATCACCATGTTGAGCAGGATGATCTCAAACTCCTGACCTCAGGTGATCTGCCCACCTCAGCCTCCCAAAGTGCTGGGATTACAGGCATGAACCACCACACCTAGTGAACTTTAGGAGTTTTCTTAAAGTTCTCTCTATAATCATCTGTCCTTAGAAGTCAAGTAAAAGAGAACAAATATTTGCACTTTTTTTTCTAAAAATACTTTAATATCGCTTATAAGTAAAAGTGATTCTATATTTTTTGGTGAAGAATGTAGAGTAAATCAAAGATAATTTTTTATAAGTCCATAAGTCATGAACACATAAAATGTTTCAAATTTTATTATTAGTAGAATTCCTCTTTTCTAATAAAGAAAACATATGTGTATCCCAATCTCTCTAAGGCATAAGGTAGATCCTGTCTCTTTCTTTTTGAAGGCAGTTAAGACGAGTGTAGATATGTGCTCTATGGGATATCAGAAATAGTTTGATAAAGTTAAACATACCAACTTTCTTATTTTATTTTTTAAATTTTGCCCTAGGTTCCCAGGATTTTTTTTCTTTAAGAAGCTAGAGAATGTTCTTTTTGAAGACAGATTGTAGTTTTTTATAATTAGACTATTTTTTCCAATGTTCTATGCTTAGGGACATTTTTGTCACATTAGCATTCTCATCCCTAACTCCTGTTTTATTTGGGAAATGTTTGTTATTTTTAAATAAATTCGATAATTATTGAAACATTTTTATTAAATGCTTGCACCATGACGTTTTTGCTTCAGAAATTACACCTTTGTTTCAGAGAAGATACCAATTAAGAGTACTGATTTTTTTTATTCTTGTATCAAATCAGATACATAACCCTAAGAAATTGAAATAGAAATCCATAATTTATATTAGTATAAAATAGTACATAGTAACAGTCATCATCATAACCACTTTGTATATAAAGCTTAGATCTTCGCCATTCCTTACATCAAACTTTCCAAGCATTTAATATTTACTTCATATACATTATATATGCACAAATTACTTATCATGTGTATTTCCTATAGTCAGTATTTAGGGAGTATACTATTAAGCACTCTTTAAATTTGGAGATTATGTTGATGTATTGACCATAAAAAGAATAGGCCTTTTATAATGCATGTCTGATAACTGCTTCATATCATCATATTTGATCTTTAACCCTCTACTCATGTTTAGTGAACTATTGAATATGAGGCAAGTCTGCAAGAATACATAGCATGATTCGTTGTATAGTTTTTCTTTGTTCCTTGAAGCCACTGAATCATATTTCCGTATCTTTCTCTTCTTCTTCTTTTCTCTCCTTCTCCTCCTCCTCCTTTTCATCCTCCTTCTCCTCCTCTTATTCCTTTCTTTGGTCTGGAATTCATACCCCATTTACAATGGGACTCTTTTCTAAGTATTATTATTATAATTATTATTAAACTTATAGCCAGAAAGATATTAGAATCCTTCTATTTGATATGGTTATATTTCCCTTTGGGTTCTCCAATGCTGCTGAATTTTTCAGCAGAGAAAAGGGATTCAACATAAGAGATCTTTATTTGTCCAGTGGCTCACCTGACCTCTCAAATTAATGGTTGTAAAGGAGTGTTATCATCATCATGGTCATTTCCTCTATTGATTTCCTGCCACATAGAAACATCATATTAAAGTTGGAGGTTGGGGGTCATTTAATATCTTCCAGTTGGCCTCATTGATTGAAACTGCTTAAAGCAAATTCTGTACATGAAATCATGCTTTAGTTTTGAAGCACTGAGAGTTTATCCATTTTAATATTTCCCTTTGTCTCTATCAGTAAGAGTTTGGGAAGAGAGGATTTAAGTGCTTGTCTTCAAGTTGTTACTTTTCCTAGAAGCTTACTTTACCTTGTTTAGGTGTTTCATCATTAAACACAAACATCTATTATTGGTTTGCACCACATTAATACAGTGACAGTCCCAGGAGCTATTGAGGTTTATGGGACTCGTTTAACTAATTTTAAATTGTCCCAGACCGGTGTGCTTTTTTATTTGCTTTTAGGCTGTCACTTCTCAGTACTCCATGTCTCCAGATACCAGTCAATCTCCTACTATTTTCCTGATTTTAATATTCTGAGGAATTACAGAACAGATATTATATTTGTCTTTCTTAGAGTGAGTTTCACAAAGACCTCCAGAATAAAGAGCATTTTATTTAACATGAATTTGTTATGTCTGTTTCTGATTGTTTTACAGTAATATATTTATGTTTTGCTTTTTTAAGCATGGCTGTTAGCAAATGAGGTTTTGACCAAGTACTAAGTCCTAGTTTGGGGAGGTGTTATTCTATAATTTTTAATTGTTGTCCAGAGCAACTGGGAAGGGCTGTTCAAACTGTACCTGTGACAAGTACTGAAATAGAGAAAGCAGAAATGCTTGAGGAGGTTGGCTCAATATTGATGTGTCCAAGGGTGTTCAAACCAATAGTAATAACAGAAGGACTTTTTACAAATGAACAATCTTATTCAGTTGACTAAACAATCTTATAATGGTGTATTATGTGTTGTCATTAAACCACATTATGTTAGATAATGGGATCACAAAGATAAATAAATCCATGTTCTATGAATAGCTCAAACTCTAGTGGACATCTAGCAGTTAGATGCAATATAATGGGATAAGTACTAAAAATGGCTTATCCCATCACCCTCTCACTCCTTGAGCTCAGTCCCTGACAACCACTAGTCTACTTTTTGTTTTTATAGATTCTACTCTTCAGGACATATCATATTCATTGGATTATACAACTGTGGCCTTTTGTGTTTAGTTTCTTTTATTAAGCATAATGGTTTCAGGGTCCATTCATGGTAAATATGTATAAGTACTTTATTCCTTTTTTGCTTAATAATAATATTCCAATGTAAAAGTATGTCTCATTTCATTTATCCAGTCACCCATTTATGGTCATTGGAAGTACCTTCACATTTAAGTTATTATCAATAAATTTTCTTGAATTCTGTTCATGAATCCTAAACATTCGAGCACAAGTTCTAATTCTTTAACCTTTGCAATTTTGACAAATAAAACATTTCATTGCAGATTTAATTTGTATATATTTATTCATGTATCCTAATAAAGGCATATTTTTATTTATTTAGGCTTTTTGTACTGTAAACATTATACATATTTTACACATTTCTCTTGTTATTTAATGGATTTTTAAAAAGAATTATTCCAATAGCTTTTGGGATACAAGTGGTTTTTTGTTAAATGGATGAATTATATAGTCATGAATTCTGAGCTTTTAAGGCACCTATTCACCTGAGTAGTGTACACTGTACATTAAGATGTAGTTTTAAAATTCCTAGTCTTCCTCACATTCTCCCCATTCTGAGTCTCTCAAGTACATTATATCACCCTGTATGCCTTTGAGTATGCATAGCTTAGCTCCCATTTATACATGAGAGCATATAGTTTTTGGTTTTCCACTCCTGTGTTACTTCACTTAGAATGATGGCCCCCCGTGAGGCCAGCAGAAAAGAAATCCTCCTCTCAGACACATTCATGGCCCAGTGCTCCAGCTAGTCAGATCAGACAGGCACCTCTTTTCATCTGGAGGACTACTGATGTTCCAAGTAGAGAAGAACTGTCACTGTGTGTCGTGCAAGACTGAACCTGTAGGGTGCTCCTCTTGTGAGAATGTAGTCACCCTGACACATTCCAGAAAGGCTGTTTATAGTTGCACCCATGCCAAGCTCCCATTGGGAGAAGCTCCAATTGTGCCTGCAGTGGTGACCAATGAGGAAAAGACATTCCCTTCTCCAGGACCCTTCATGTACACCATGGCTGTCTGTGGGGTTACAGCTGCAGATGCTCCCTGCTGAGCTCAGCACTGCAACTGTCTCTGCTGAGAGAAACTTTCTACCAGCAGAAAGATCTGATGCTCAAGGCCTGTTGTCCAGATTATTTTGTCTCATGTGGTGCTCCCTTGATGTGGTATATTCCTCATTCTTCTGGGAGAGAAAGTCCTTGGGAGCCAGACTTCTATGAGTGGTGTTGTTCCTCTGTATCTAGCTGCCCAGTGAAGTTGCCACACTCCAGGCTGGTGTGGGTGATTGTCTGCAGGAGATCCAGTGATGTGACCTGTTCTCAAGTCTCCCCACAGTGGGAAGCAGTGTCAGCTTTAATGGGAGTGGCAGGGGAGTGATGTAGACTCTGTGAGATTCCCTGGTTATAAATAGCTTATTACGTTTGCTTTTTCAAATTCTGGCTCTAGTAGCAATGTAGTTTCAAATTCTGGCTGTAGTAGCTGTAGTTTCAAATTCCAGCTGTAGTAGTCTGAGATCACATAGATGAACTCAGGACCTCCTGGTTAGCCAGAGTGGTGCAGGCAGTGGTGACAGCTAAGGTCACAGAGCTGTTTTTTTTCTTCCTGGGCACAGTGTTATTCTACCAGGATATGCTATAATGGACTTTGTTGGTTGGCCTCCAATTATGAAGTGGAGCTTGCAAAAGAGCATCAGCTGCAATAGTCGCAGTAAAGTTTTTGCTTGCCTTATGTTGCTATGTAGGGAGAGGGAAGTGGGTGGGAAATACAGTGGTTTATCTGGCAATGGGCAGGGCCATATAGCTCCCAAAAGTTTCTGTCATTTAAGCTACCAGGGCAGGAGGTAGCACAAAGTCAGATGGGGCTAGTTCAGGCAGGTTTGCACTCTGGTACACTGTGTGCAAGACAGGAGCAGTCACAGTGGGTGTCAGGGGACAGGGGGATGGACAGGGGCAGTTCTCAGGCCACTTGGTTGGTATTCTTGATGGGAGTATTGCTGCCTCTGCTGCATTGAAGAGTTCATGAAGGGAATATAGAGTAGAAGGCAACAGTAAGCCTCACACAGACCCCATGCACTTGGGGAGGCAGATCCACTCCTGCAATGTTCCACTGGCAGCAGGAGGCTAAGTTCCAGGTAGCCTG
Organism: Cheracebus regulus; assembly: GCA_963574635.1. Taxonomy (NCBI): domain Eukaryota; kingdom Metazoa; phylum Chordata; class Mammalia; order Primates; family Pitheciidae; genus Cheracebus; species Cheracebus regulus. The sequence continues at coordinate 5,079 of CAUYQU010033196.1, forward strand.
CCCTCAAAACTTGCAAGTGTCCCAGGTTATAAGCTTTGCCCACAGAGATAGCAACCATGGCTTTCAAACCATGACCCTACCTGGCCACTGGCAAAGTGAGGTGCCTGGCTTTTGCACTAGTGGATGCAGCTTGCATTTTTACTCACCTCTTGCCCCCACCCTCACCCCACTCCTGCTCCCCTGCCCAAGGGGATTTGTCTCCACTTGAAGTTATATTGTGAAATCCACTTGGAGGCTTCCTTTAACCTCTGACCACTGCTGGAACTATTTATGTGACCACCACTGTGTGTCCTGTGAGGAACAATAAGAAATGGCTTCTCTATGTCTGTGCTGGAGACTGAGAGTGCACACATGGGTTTCCTGCAAATGCTCCAACTTTTATGTTCCATGACCCTGCTCACATTGGTTCCTGTGCTGGGTAGGGTTAAGGCCTTGCCCCATGGCCTGGGCTTTTCACCCCCCGGTGGGGGTGTGTATCTCAGAGGCAGTATCTTCCCCTCTCACACTCTGGGGGCTCATAGCTGTTTGCCTGACTCAAAGTGTAGTTTGCAGCCTGCCAGTTCCTTCAAAAGAGTCAAAAAGTTTAAAAAAAATAAATGTTTACAAACTAAAAAAGTTCTAGTAAGCTAAGGCTAATGTATCATTAAATAAAAATATTTTTAATAAATTTAGTGAAGCCTAAGTATACAGTATTTATGAAATATATAGTAACATACAGCAATATCTTAAGCTGTTACATTTATTCACCATTTACTCACTGACTCACCCAGGACAACTGCCAGACCTGCAAGCTCTGTTCATGGTAGTGTCCTACACAGATAAACCTTTTTAAAAAAATCACTTATACTATAATTTTAGTGTAGTTTTTCTATGTTTAGATACACAAATACTTACCACTATGTTACAATTAACTACAGCATTCAGTATAGTAACTAACGTGGTTTCTGTAACATGTAGTGTCTGTGGATTCCTTCAGTTTTCCTGTCTAGTTCCTGTGTGGCTTCTTGAAAAAGTTGTTCACAATGTGAATCTCTACACTCTTATCTTGTCCTTCCAAGTGGGAAAGGTATGGTAGCAACGCCTCTAATCTGTCTACCTTGGAAAAAAATACTCTTCTAAATGTTTTTCTGTTGGCATTTTTCCATTGTCTCTTTCTCATTTTATGAGCTATTTCACATCATAGTGTTATAGGTATATCAACTTTATATTATATCACACACAATCATGTGCCACTTAGCGATGGCAGGTATGTTCTGAGAAAGGCATCACTAGGCTATTTCATCATGGTTGGAACATCATAGAACATAATTACAGCAACCATAATGGTACAACCTAGTACATACATAGGCTATTCAGTATATCCTGCTGTTTCTATGCTACAAACATGGACCACTGAATACTGTAGTTAATTGTCACACAATGGCAAGTATTTGTGTATCTAAGCATAGGAAAATTACAGTAAAATATGCTATAAAAGATTTTAAAAAAAAAGGTACACCTGTGTAGAGCAGTACCATGAGCAGAGCTTGCAGGACGGGAATTTGTTCCAGGTGAGTTAGTGAGTGGGTGGTGAGTGAGTGTGACAGCCTAAGATATTACTGCAAATTGCTATAGCTTCCATAAATACTGTATGTTTAGACTTCACTAAATTCATGTAAAATATTTTTGTTGCTTCACTGATAAACTAACCTTAGTTCACTGTAACTTTTACTTTGAAACCATTTAAATTGTATTAACTTTTTGACTCTTTTGTAATAATAGTTTAAAACACAAACATGTACAGCTGTACAAATATATTTTCTTTATATAAGCTTTTTAAATTTAGTATTTTTTTTTTTACTTTTTAAATATTTTTGTTAAAAGCTAAGACACAAACATACTCATTAGCCTAGACTAGAGTCAGGATCATCAGTATCAGTGTCTTTTGCCTGCATATCTTTTCCTACTGGAGAGTCATCAGGGGCAATAACACACATGGAAATGTAATCTTCTATACCAATGCTTTTTTGGAATACTTCTTGAAGAGCCTGCCAGATGTGGTTTTACAGTTAATTTTTTTTTAATAAGTAGAAGGAATACACTCTAAAATAACAGAAAAAAGTACAGTAAATATATAAACTAGTAACATAGTTGTTTCTTATCATTACAAAGTATTACATACTATACGTAATTTATATGTGCTATGCTTTTGTATAACAGCAGAGCTGTACGTTTGTTTACACCAGTGTCATGTAAATGTGTGAATAATGTATTGACTGTGATGTTACAATACCTACACATCACTAAGTGATAGCAAAATTTCAGCTTCATTAAAATTTTATGGGATCACCTTTGTATATGCAGTCTGATGTTGATCAAAATATTGTTAGGCACTATATGAATGCATATTATATGTAAATATACATTATATAAACAAATATGTATACATATATATACATATACTGATATCATGTCTACTCCATCACAAATTACCAGTTTTTACTTATGCTATTATTTTAGAACATTAGTTAGGGTTACATTTTACATTTCAATATTAAATGTGTTTGAGGTTTATTTGGCATATGTCAGGAGGTAGAGATGTATTTTCTTCTTTCCCCAAAATGTATAGTTGTTGTACCATTTGTAAGAATAAAATATCATTTTGCTATCAAAGTAAGTTGTAACCAACATAAAATCCTCATGAGAAGGGATCTTTTCTTGGATATATATGGTCTCACAAGAAATTGAACTATTTTTTGTAGAATTATCATTTTCTATTAATCACTATGGTAGAGCTATATAATGTAATTTCAATGTTATTAACTGTATTTTACTTTTAATTTCAAAATTTCCATATTAAATATTCTAAAGCATGCTTTTCAACATTAAACATTCAAGAATAAATATATTATCATCTTTTTCAAATTAAAATACACTTGGACAATGACAAAACTATATTTGGTGCACTGGAGTAGATGTTTTGCCTCAAAATTCATATATTGAAATCCTAACTTTCAATGCAATAGTATTAGGAGGTTGGAACTTTGGGAGGCAGTTAGGGAATGAGGACGGAGCCCTCATGAATTGGGTTTGTGTTATTATAAAAGGGACACCAGAAAGCTTTGTGGTGCTCTTTCTACCATGTGAGGATACAATGGAATGCCTGCAATCTGTAACCCAAAAGAGAGTCTCACTAGAATTCAACCAGGCTGGCACCCTGCTCTTGAAATTCCTGCCTTCAGAACCATGTGAAATAAATACCTATTGTTAAGCCACCCAATCTAGGGTACTTTGTTATAGCAGCCAAAATTGACTAAGACACTACATTTCAATTTAAGTAAAAATTTTAAATAACTAAATCAAAACATCAACCATATCTCTTCCACACTGTCTTCTCTTTCAGTAGTATTGAAAGTTTCTCAGTTTATCCAATCTTTTTCTCATGCCCCTTAATACTTTTATCATATAGGTCAGAACATTTCTACTATTATGAAAACTATTTATAATGCTTATTCTTAAGTATTTAGTATCTGTTTGTTTATATGCCATATAGAAATATCAAGGAGGATGCAGTGAGAAAAATACATTTGATTTTTTTGACAGTTAATTTTATATGTCAACCTGATTGGATCAGAAGATGCCTAGACAGCTGATTAAGCATTATTTCTTCATGTGCCTAAGAGATGAACTCTTAAATTCATTGACAAGAAAGTGAATTAGACTGTCCTCCCCAATGTGGGCGGGCTTCAACCAATACAAATGAGAGCCTGAACAGAGCACAAAGGTGGAGAAAGGGGGAATTTCCTGGCCCTCTTGAGACAACCAGGTGGGAGGGCATCCCTGGAAAAACTTCAACCACGATGTGCACTGGGAGGAATGCGTGCTCGGGTGGAGCCTCAGGAAGTTCGCACCCTTTGCAGGCGGAAGGAACCTGGCCCATTCTCTTCCTGTGTTAGAACCTGGGATTCAAGCTGCAGGTGGGAAGCACTGTAGCAAGAACTCTGACCTTGTGGGGCATCCCTGTTTCTCCCCACTTTTCCCCTTTCATCCAATAAAACCCTGTCTTACCATTCAAATTGTCTGTGAGCCTGAATTTTCATGGCTGTGAAACAAAGGACCCCATCTTTAGTATAACTAAGGAAATGTCCTGCACCATTTATGGCATGCAATGTAGGGATTCAAGAAGGTGAGTGAGAATTATTTTTTCTTCTCCCCTTTGAGCCTTTTCATCCTGAGATTTCTGAGGGCAGAAGAAACTGTGGCTCCACCTTCTGTTGCTCTTAGGGGTCAGGAACCAAAGCAGCTTTTCCACGGCCTTTTTCTTTCCTTTTTGGGACAGAACAGTGAGCAATGGCTCATTACTGCTCTCCAGTCCCTGCTAGGACTGGAATGCATGGTCCAAGGTGCCAGGAGCAGCTGGCTGGCATTTTATGCATGCACCCATGGAGTCTCCTCCATCTCAGGTCAGGGAGGCCAGCTTTGCCCCACAGTAATCAAATTTGTCTCCCTGGTGGAGGAACCACTTGCATATGAATGAGAGCTTCTTCCCCAGTAATTTTTAAACTGTGTTTTTTTTTTCTTCCCCTTCTCTACCGCATCAGCAGTCACTTTTAAAGTTTTTTCCCTTTTAGATGGCTTTGCTAAACCACTCCCCCTCCTCAACTTTCGCTGTTTGTATTCTCTGCAGTTTTGGTTGTGAAATCAAGCCTTTATCTTGTTCTACATCCTGAGACATGGCTTGTAACTCTGGTGGCAAGGCTTTGTTTAGCAATCCTTCCTTAGGGGATACATCACTTTTTGGTTTCATACCTGCAAGTTTTCCAAGCCCTATCTCTTAAAGAATCCCACCTGGGGACTGGGTTTTCTCCTGCTTGTCTATGTGTATGCTGTGTGTGTGCTGTGTAAAAACAGCTCTAATTAATTTGACCTAAAGAAAGACAAGTGCTTGGATCTAGTATTTTTTTAAAGGGACGGTAAAAGCTGTGGTACCTTTCAATTCCACAAGATTAACTTGACTTTAAGAAATAAGAACAGCCAAAGATTACTGGTGGAATGCAGGTGTCATTAAAATGTAAACAGGTAAACTACACTATGCAGGTCAGATGCAAGGTTTGCTAAGTGTTTTGAGAAACTGCTTTTTGGGTTTTGAGAACTATTTGATTTGCCAGCTTCACAACTGGAAAGGCCTGGGGACATATGTAACTAACCATGTCCTTAATTAAGAAGCTGATCATTGGCTGCAGTTAGCACACAATTAAAGCAACTTATCAGGTTTTAAATTAAAGTTAAAAATTGCTAGGAGTTACTTTTTTTTTTTTTTAAGTTTTGTCATTTTTTATTATTTTAATTCACTTCCATTTTTGAATTCATGTTTTCTTTTTCTATTTTTGGGGGGTGGGGAGGGGCAGGTTTTCACCATGTTGGCCAGGCTGCTCTCAAACTCCTAACCTCAGGTGATCCACCTGCCTTGGCCTCCCAAAGTGCTAGGATTACAGGTGTGAGCCTGTAAAGAAAAAGAAAATACGCTCGGCCCTATTTTCTTTTTCTAAAGGATGTGTTTTCTTTTTCTAAAACAGGAACCTTATAACATGTAATTGAAACGACTGGAAATAGGTTTATATTCAAAGTATAGAAGAATGGTATTTTTTTTAAGCTTGTAAGAAGCTTAAAAAATCTAAACTTTTGTTGAGGCTTAAAAATTGTTTTGAGTTAGATAGGAAAAGCTAAAGGTTCAAACAAGTGGTGGAAGGACTGTGGAAATTAATCTTGCAAAAGAGGTTCTCTCTGTGAGCATATTAACTGAATTCAAAAAGTTATTAAAGGTTTGGCTTCTTCAAATTTCTAAGTCATCATTTTGGCAAAATAAATAATTTATGATGATCTGAACTCTGTTTCCTAATCTCAAGTGTTTTAAACTAAACATATTTAGCAGCCTTCCCAAAAGCAAACTTCAGTTTCAAAATTGTCTTTTTTGGCACCTGGCTTTTCAGGAATGTCCATAAAAGAGAGGTAAACAGGATTATTTGACATGATTAGTTACATGAAATTGCCAAAATAATGTTCAATCTTCTTTAGGTTATATCTTGTTGAATAATGCCTATATATATATTCCAAAATTGTATGGGATTTCTAAAATTCTAATTTCTAAGTATGTTATCAATCATAATTAAGGCTGTTATATTAACTTATTGGAAACCACAATGACAATCAAAACATTTTTGTCAATTGTATTTCTAACTGCAACTGCCTGGACATGTTACTATTTACTGACGATTGTCTTATTTTAATCCATTCTAAAAGATGGGTTTGTAATAAGCTATAGAACTTTATCAGGTGTTCTCAAATGCAGGCTTCTGATAACTTTGGAGACTATAACATTAGAATAAAGGAAAATGTACAGGACTCATGAAGAGCTGAAATGTTTACGAACATCAAGCAAAACCAGAGTTAACCAAATGGACTGAACTCAGAAAGCCGAAGCAAATCTTTTTTTACTTTTGCTTGGAATATTGCTGATCCTTGTTTTGTCTTTCAGAGTCAAGGAAACTTATTTTGAAGTATTTATGTGTGATAGCCTAACTTGTGCTAGCCCAATTGACTCCATCTTAGCTGTGAAATCCGTTTTTGCCTCTCCCTCCCTGCTATGTCTTCCTCGGGTGCATAACTGGGCCACACTGACGCTGTGCTTATGTCATGCTGACTCTGTGCTTATCCTACCATGTAACTAATGTAACTACATCCTGCTTGGCAAGCACACCTGCTATTGTGAATAACTCTCTTTGAATCCCCCTTGGTGACTGTATGGAAACCCCCTGGCCTGCAACCACGTCCCTCTAACCTGCTCATTCTGCTTCTGTAAAACTCTGCTTCAGTTAGGTTCCCTTTCCCCTACCTAACTCAAGGAATAAAGGGGAATCAAGCCCCTTAATTGGGGCCAAGAGAATTTTGAGCCTTAGCCATCTCTCAGTTGCCATCTAATTAATATAGGACTCTTAATTTGGAACTCAGAGTATGGCACTTTCCTTCTAACTCACATGGATACAACATATGTCCTTCAATAATTCAGTCAGGTATACTCCTATCAACAAAATTTGGAGCATGCTTGTTTCTCTCTGCCTGGTTCCTCTAGAATTTGGAAGCTATCTGTGAATATTCTTAAATTACGGCAATATAGGTGTTTGTATCAATGCGATAAGAATCCATTTTTCTTTGCAATAGGACACAATTGGAGAAACTGGCAATTTCACCAAGGCTTTGACTGAAAGGGTATGCTTGTCTTTAAAGAGTCAACCTTGACTTAAAAGCCATTAAAAACTCGGAGAAACTGGCCTCACACCTTCATATACAGAATCCCTGTACAGGGTTCCTGACCTGTGGTCAGGAAAGAATGTCACTTTCTAACAGGTCCAGGAGCTCCAAGTTTATCTTGAGACCTTACAAAGAAAGCATCAGCCAACTGACAGGTATTTGAAGATAAACCCATGGCTTGGCTTGGCTCAGCTTTCAAAGGTCTTATCTGAGATTCCCTGTGGAACTGAGTTCCATCAAAGCTAATCCAAAATGTCTATGTAAAAATAATTATTTTTATTGTCCTTTATGCAAATAATCAGATCAAGGATAAGACTAAAGTCTATTTAGCAAACAACTCAGTCCTATTATAATTTGTTCTTTTAACAAAAATGAGGACTGGAGTGAGAGAAATTATATTAAAAACTTATCATACATTTGTCATTAAATTCTAAGCTCATTGGTTGTCTTTAAGCTTTTTCCTACATTTTTACACTAACCCTGCTTGTTACTGTGAACCAGCAATCTCTGCCTGCAGCTCAGAAAGAACAAAAGGGATGGGTAATGTAGAAATCTGGATCAATATTCTAGCGCTGAGCAATTAACCTGCAAATCCTGTCAGTTGATGGAATAAATAGAAAATAAATAAGGTGTCCATCACTTGGAGATTTCCTTTAGGGAAAGTAAGACCAAGTGAGCTATCCAAAGCCAAGCACCATGCACCCAAATTCTAGCTAGCATAACTATAGCTACCAGTTATCTGAGTGTGTCACAAAACATCTTTCTCTCTCCCTTGTTGGAAGATGAACTCAGTTCCACAGTTGCATCTTAGCATTCAGCTTATGATAAGGAGTCCATGGAACTCCCCTGAGATACAATTTTGTTTCAGACTCAATTCCAAGCTTTGGGCCAGAGCCCTAGGAAAGAAAACTGGATCTGAGGGATCCAGAGGCAGATGATAATGGAAATTAAAAGGCAAAGCACAGGTAAGTGTAGGTAAGAGAAGAGGATTCCCACCTCTAGGCCCTCCTGCTTCATGGGTACAAGCAGCTTTGACACTCACGGTGGTGCCTGCCAAGGTTACCTGGACTCAGGGATGCAAGGATGGAAGAGGGAAAGAGGACACTTTTCCCTCTTTTCCTCATGTACCCTGAATACATGCTAGGAAGAGAAGAGAACCAGAAATGCCTTCTCCCCTCTTTCCAGATGGGTAATGATTTATTTTCACTCTCTACCTGGTTTGAATGCATCCTAAACCCCTGGGACTCCTTTAAAAGGCATCTTTTTTCCTTTCTTCTCCTTGGTCCTCTCTTCACTGATAGGTAATTGTGTCTCTGTACTCTGGGACATTACCCTCAGATGCATTCTCCAAACTAGAAAGAGTTAATTTCCCGAACCTTAAACTGGTTGGTTTAGGATTGGGCTTAGAGGAAGGGAACTCAGAAGCTCAGCTTGCTGGCAAAAGGGTACAGTTTTTTTCAGTCAGGCTTTTAGCCTCCCTCTCCCCATGCAAACTACTAAAAGGCCTCAGAACTTTTGAGCTGTCTTTACACCTCCTCTCGTTTCATTTTGATACAAGTTTTCTAATAACCCAGTTTGTCTATTCTTGCCTTCAGGCCATCAAACTCCAAACTGTCATGCAACTGGAGCCTCAGAGAGTGGCCCCTTCTGCTGGGAACCACTATCTAGGCCTCTGAGGGAGCTCTGACCGGTTTTTCCTAAACAGTGCCCCCTGAAGGCAGGAAGCAGTTCAGATCCCTCTTCATCCACTCTTATTCTAATGGCAGTTAGATGTATTTCTTTAGAGGCAGGGAAACGAAACAGCAAGGTGTGATGGGTTCCCTGGAAAACCTTCAACCAACCTGCCCACTGGAAGAAATGCAAACTGGAGTGGAGCCTCAGGAATTCTGTGCCTTTTGCAGTGGGGAGGAACCTGATTCTTTCTCTTTCTGTGTGGTACCTGGGATTCAAGCTGCAGGTGGGAAGCACTCTAGAAGGGAATCTGGCCTTGTAGAGGATTCCTGTTTCCTGCTTTTTTCCCCCCAGTTTCATCCAATAAAACTGTATCTTAGTCATCATTCAAACTGTCTGCGAACCCAAATTTTCATGGCTATGGGACAAAAGACCCCATCTTTAGCTGAATCGAGAAAAAGTCCTGCAACACTATGACCACTTGCTTAAGATAGGCATTGATGTTCTCTGAGGATGTTCTCTCCTTGTTCTTAGACCTTCACATTTAGACTGAATTCTATACCATAGTTTCTGTGGCCCTTAGGTCTTTGAACAATACCACTGACTTTCCTAGTATCTATCTTGCAGATGTCAGATTGAGAGACTGCTCATCTCCATAACCTTTTGAGACAATACTTTAGAATGAATCTCTTTTTAAATATAATATATAAAATATATAACATGTGTATCCTATTGGTTCCATTTCTTTGTACAACTCTGAGTAATCAGATTTTAAACACGGCTTAAAGAATGCATATAATTCAGTTGCGTGGACATGAAGAAAGAGATTAGAAATATTTCCGTAAAATCTTCAGATGGGAGCATAAGCATATATCTATAAATGTGTATACTTATAGATAACAAAATATGTGAATAAATTAATTCTTTTGAAAGTAGTAACAATTTTAGCATTGCAACTAGAAATTCCATTTTCTAGTTGCCAATACTTCTGATTTTAATATTATGCAATTTTTAATAATCAGCTTTTGCAGTATTTTGTTGGTATTTTGTAGAAATAATGAGTAAGTGTTGTTAAGTGAGAATACTTAGCATTTAATTCTAAATGATCTTTACTTCCATTATAATCATGCAATGAGTTTAATGACCTATTTGTAAAGCCATTCCAATTTTCTCTATTTATCAGTATAGTATAATAATTTTGTAAGAAACAAAGGAAAGCAATAACATAAAAGTTCAAACTTTGAATAAAAATTGATTATTTATCTAATAAGGCATGTTACTGTCAGATATTTTATTAAAATATACTGACCTATACGTACCAACACTTTTTGGTGTTTAAATTATCAAAGTCTGAAATTTTGTTACAATTTAGTCATTTTTAGTCTAGCTAAGAATTATTGAGAATTAGAAATAAAACTAAATGAGTAAGAATAATAAACCACCTGTAAAATTTTCTATTATGGGCCACTTTCTTCAAAGAATATCAAAGTTATTTTTAGCTAGCTAAAAGTTTAACATTCTTTAATAAGAATTCTTTTAATCATCAAAATTAAAATTAATTTTATCTTAAGTAAAATTTATACTAATTCATTGAGGATAAATTTTAAAAAGGAATAGAAATTAAAATTCAGTGCATTTGAATAGAATAGGATTAATCTGTATAATTATCAATCAAATATACGAATTAAAAGCAAAATCAAATTATTGATTTTAAACCAAAATCTAAGTATGTTTTATTATGATGAAGAGAAATAAAAATATTAAAAAGCAAAAGCAAAATGAATAGTTGGAAATAATTAATATAAGATAGAATTTGAAATATTAATATCCGAACAGGGATTTTTGTAGTTTTTTGGTAGAGATGGGGTTTCACCATGTTGGTCAGGCTGATCTCAACTCCTGACCTCATGATCCACCCACCTCGGCCTCTCAAAGTGCTGGGATTAGAGGTACGAGCCATCATGCCCACCCTAAATAACATTTTAATAAGATAAGAAATTTAAAAAAAACAACACAATGATTAACTATATATGTCAAGCACATTTCTGTAATATAAATGAGTAAATTCCTTTTCTATATAACAACATTTTGGAAAGTAAAATTAGAAAACAAAATGTCATTTAATAATAAAAACGTGCTAATAATAACAGAGTAAGTACATATTAGCTACTTTTAGATAAAACTAACATTTGGACCTCATACAAAAGCAGCTACTTACAGGCACTGGGAAACAAACAGAAGCAGTCATACTCAGATGGGGAAGATAAAAGTGAAAGAAGGTTATTGAACAAAGTGAGTTCAAGTTCTGTGGTTTCAGCTTGACCTTGGATGCTTTTGGTAAAAAGTGCAGTTAGTGGGGATGCTAATGGAAAAAAACAAAAACAAAAACAAAAAACAAACCTACAATATTTCTGTCCTGGATAACCAAATATTTAAATTAGAAAACTGGGACCACTGGCGATAATAAATATCAGAAGATAAGTAATGAAAAAGGAGATCCCAAAATTCTGTCTACTCACATTTCTGACTATCCTTAGAATCACATATGCACAGAAAAGTATGTCTTAAATATGGAGAAAAAATGAGGTTTATTTAACAACTGCCTTCTCATCAGATACTACGGACAACAGAAAACTGTGCAACAATATCTTTAAATGGCTAAAAGAAAAAAAATCCTCTCAATTCAGAATCCTATATTCAATGAAAAATATTTCAAGAATAAAGGCAAAATTTTTAAAGAGTGCAGACATACGGATGAGAGATCCAAGATGGCCGATTAGCAACAGCTCATGAATGTAGTTCCCAGTGAAAGCACAGAGAACGAGTGGACGCCGCACTTTCCGACAAATTTTTGTTACCCACAGACCGGGAGATTCCTGGCAGAGGAGCCACACGGGTCACCAGCGTGACTCTTTTGGCCAGCGCGGCTGCTTTGCCGGTGCCCCAGCGTGGCGCTTCCCGGTGCGAAGTATACGGACGGACGGGCTCGGCTGGTCCCATCCCCACAAGGAAAACAGCAATTGGAAGCGCTGAGGACTGAGAGTTTCACAGCAAGCACAGCGAACCCGGGAAGGTCCGGCTCTGAGGGGAATGGGCATTCACCAAAGGAAAACCATGAAACAGAAAAAACTTCATCACCAGGCGGAGAGAGATCCAAGATGGCCGTGTAGCAGCAGCTCAGGATTGTAGCTCCCAGTGAAAGCGCAGAGACTGAGTGGATGCTACAATTGCAGACGAATTTTTGATGCCCACAAACTGGAAGATTCCCGGCGAAGGAGCCACACGTGTTGCCAGCATGACTCTTTTGGCAGGCGCGGCTGTTTTGCCGGCGCCCCAGTGCGGCGCTTATCGGTGCACAGTATACGGGACTGGGTGTCCTTTTAGTCGGGCTCGGACTAAAGGAGAACAGCAATTGGAAGCACTGAGGACTGAGAGCAAGCACAGCTGAACCCGGGAAGGCCCAGCTCTGTGGGGAAGGGGCATCCGTCAAAGGAAAACTAAGAAACAGAGAAAACTTCATAACCAACAAGCCGGACGTCCACTCAGAGACCCAATCTGAAAGTTGGCAATTACAAAGATGACAGGTGGATAAATCCACAAAAATGGGAAGAAACCAGTGCAAAAAGGCTGAGAACACCTGAAATCAGAATGCCTCTCC
>CAUYQU010033199.1:0-29456 GCA_963574635.1 Cheracebus regulus
AGTTTTCCTTTGGCGGACGCCCCTTCCCCACAGAGCCGGACCTTCCCGGGTTTGCTGTGCTTGCTGTGAAACTCTCAGTCCTCAGCACTTCCAATTGCTGTTTTCCTTGTGGGGGTGGGACCAGCCGAGCCCGTCCGTCCCATATACTCCGCACCAGGAAGCACCACGCTGGGGCACCAGCAAAACAGCCGCGCCAGCCAAAAGAGTCGCGCTGGCGACCCGTGTGGCTCCTCTGCCGGGAATCTCCTGGTCTGTGGGCAAGAAAAATTCGTCGGAAAGTGCGGCGTCCACTCGTTCTCTGCGCTTTCACTGGGAGCTACATTCCTGAGCTGTTGCTAATCGGCCATCTTGGATCTCTCTCTCTCTGTTATTGATTTTTAAATAAATTTCTGGATTTTTAAAAACAAGTTCAATCTCTTCATCAAATTTCTCAATTTTTTGTTGTTTGCTTGATTTTGTTGAATTATTCTCTGTACATTCTTGAACATTACTGCACTTCCTTAAGACAATTATTGAAGTCTAGGTCTGGTAGTTCATAGGTCTCTGTTTCTTTGGAGCCAGATACTGGAAAATTATTGTGTTCCTTTGGTCATGATATTCCTTTTTGGTTTTTCATGTTTCCTGTCGTCGAGTAGATTTCTTTGCATTTTTTGGAGCAGTAACGTCTTCCACACTTTACAAGCTGGTTTCAATAAGGAAAGAACTTCCCCTATGTGGAGGTGTGAGGGCATTGGCTGAGTAAAACACAACTACTCTGTCTTTTGTGACGGTGAAGCAGTGTAGTGTCTGTGTGGCTCTATCAGCTAAGGTTGGCATTAATGAACATTGCAGGGAACTTCGGTAGCCAATGATGTAAATGGTTGAAGTGGTGACAACCACTTCATGTTGCCATCTTTGGTGGCCATGGCTGCTGAATTTCTTTCTATCTCTTTTTCTCTCACTGGGGATGTTGTGGCTGAGAGGATCCCTCCTGGCACTGGGTCCAGCTTGAGAAACTGCTTGTGGTAGTGTTGGCATGGATGTCTGATGAGGGGTACCCTAGGGGAAGCCATGGATCTGAAGCCATAAGCGCAAGTATGAATGGAGGTACTTCAGATCCATGGTTTGGGATAAGTAATAGCAGCAGTATCTGGGCCCAGGTATTCCACTGCCCAAACTATAATGGCATGCAAGGTGCAGGTGCTTTTGAAATAGCCAGGGAACTTGTAATAAAAGTATGAGTAAGTGCAGAGTTGCAACGGCTCTGGCTTTGAGGTAGAGACTAGTTCTCTATGGTGGCTGAGCTGGTGCTTAAAAAAACCATCTTGGTTCTAGGACCAGAGTTTGTTTACCTAGAATGTATATATTTTTTTTTTAGAGTCAGAGACATAGTTTTTTTTTTTAATTGAAATATATGGCGACAAGAAGATCAGAATGAGATTTTTGTAATATTAACAACCATAAAGGTATCTACAAACATTCTCATTTTGGAAGCTACAAGAAAAAATAACTGTAGATAGAGATGGAAACTCTAAATTACTGATTTCTTAGGAGACAATGCATATGAGTGGTGACTTAGACATTAATATTGTAGAGAAGACAGAGAACCAAACATGAGCTTACAGTGAGTGCCAAGTCATTTAAAACAATCATACAACAAAAATGTGACAAACATTCTGAAGATTCATTTTATTTCATTTACAACAAAAGGTATTACAATTCCTAAAGTATCTATCAAGCTCCTCTGAAGGGCAAGTGAATATTTGATTGACAACTTTAATAACTCAGTTGACATCTTAAAAATCAATAATTTAATCTTTGTTGATTTAAAGTCTGTTTTATCAGAGACTAGGATTGCAACCCCTCCCCTCCTTTTTTTCTCTCTATTTGCTTGGTGAATCTTCCTCCATCCCTTTATTTTGAGAAGCTTAGTTTGGCTGGATATGAAATTCTGGGTTGAAAATTCTTTTCTTTAAGGATTTGAATATTGGCCTCCACTCTCTTCTGGCTTGCAGGGTTTCTGCCAAGAGATCTGCTGTGAGTCTGATGGGCTTCCCTTTGTAGGTAACCTGACCTTTTTCTCTGGCTGCCTTTAGCAATTTTTCCTTCACTTCAACTCTGGTGAATCTGACAATTATGTGCCTTGGAGTTGCTCTTCTTGAACAATATCTTCTTGAGGACTATCTTTGCAGTGTTCTCTGTATTTCCTGAATTTTAATCTTGGCCAGTCTTGCTAGGTTGGAGAAGTTCTCCTGGATGATATCTTGAAGAGTTTTCCAACTTGGTTTCATTCTCCCCATCACATTCAGGTATACCAATAATGTAGATTTGGTCTTTTCACATAATCCCATATTTCTTGGAGGCTTTGTTCATTTATTTTCATTATTTTTGTCTTTAATCTCATCTTCTCACTTTATTTCATTGAATTGCTCTTAAATCTCTGATATCCTTTCTTCTGCTTGATCGATTCAGCTATTGAAACTTGTATATGCTTCACAAAGTTATTGTGCTGTGTTTATTCTGGTTAGCATTTCATCTAATTTTTTTCAAGGTTCTTGGTTTCCTTGCATTGGGTTAGAATATGCTCCTTTAGCTCAGTGAAGTTTGTTATTACCCATCTTCTGAAGCCTGCTTCTGTCAATTTGTCAAACTCATTCTCCAACCAGTTTTTTTTTCCCTTGCTGATGAGCAGTTGTGATCCCTTGGAGGAGAACAGGTGTTCTGTTCTGATTTTTGGCAATTTCAGCCTTTTTTCACTGATTCCCTACTTGATAAATGGTGTTGGAAAAACTCACTAGCCCTATGCAAAAAGCTGAAACTGGATCCCTTCCTTGTACCTTATACAAAAATTAACTCCAGATGGATTAAAGATTTAAATATAAGACCTAATACCATAAAAACCCTAGAAGAAAACCTAGGCAATATCATTCAGGACATAGGCATTGGCATGTTCTTTATGACTGAAACACCAAAAACAATGGCAACAAAAGTGAAAATAGACAAATGGGATCTAATTAAACGTAAGAGTTTCTGTACAGCAAAAGAAACTAACATTAGAGTGAACCAGCAACCAACAGAAAGGGAAAACATTTTTGCAATCTACCAACCTGACAAAGGGCTAATATCTAAAATCTACAGAGAACTTAAACAGATTTACAAGCAAAAAACAAACAAACCCATCTGAAAGTGAGTGAAGGATATGAACAGACACTTTCCAAAAGAAGATGTTTGTGCACCCAACAAACAAATGAAAAAATGCTCATCATCACTGGTCATTAGAGAAATGCAAATTAAAGCCACATTGAGATATCATCTCATGCCAGTTACAATGGGATCATTAAAAAATCAGGAGTCAACAGATGCTGGAGAGGATGTGGAGAAATAAGAATGCCTTTACACTGTTGGTGGGAGTGTAAATTAGTTCAAACGTTGTGGAAGACAGTGTGGCAATATCTCAAGGACTAGAAATAGAAATTTCATTTGACCCAGCAATCCCATTATTGGGTATATGCCAAAAGGATTACATATCATTCTGTTATAAAGACAAATGCCCACATGTATGTTCATTGCAGCACTGTTTACAATAGCAAAGACTTGAAACCAACCCAAATGCCCATCAATGATAGACTGGATCAAGAAAATGTGGCACATATACACCAGGGAATACTATGCAGCCATAGAAAGGATGAGTTCATGTCCTTTGCATGGACATGGATGAATCTGGAAACCATCATTCTCAGCAAACTGACACAAGAACAAAAAACCAAACATTGCATGTTCTCACTCATAAGTGGGTGATGAACAATGAGAACACATGGACACAGGGAGGGGAACATCACACACAGGGCCTGTCGAAGGGTGGGGGAACTAGGGGAAGGGTAGCATGGGGTGAGGGGATTGGCGAGGGTTAATATTAGGAGAAAAACCTAATGTAGATGGTGGCGGGGATGGATGTAGCAAATCACAATGG
This sequence comes from Cheracebus regulus, assembly GCA_963574635.1. Classification (NCBI taxonomy): domain Eukaryota; kingdom Metazoa; phylum Chordata; class Mammalia; order Primates; family Pitheciidae; genus Cheracebus; species Cheracebus regulus. The sequence goes on from CAUYQU010033199.1 coordinate 3,950, forward strand.
CACGTGTATACTTGTGTAACATACCTGCACGTTCTGCACATGTATCCCAGAACTTAAAATGTAATAAAAAAAGTAATAATTCATTATTTTTAGTACATTTATATTCTTGACTATCTGACTACTGTAGTCTTACTGTATTTACTTGCCTTCATCTCTGCGTATATAACTCTATATTTATAAGAAATATTTAAAAATATAAAAATTGTTTTTCTGCTACTATTATTATGTAATTTTAAGATGGAGTCTCTCTTGTTGCCCAGGCTGGAGGGCAGTGGCACAATCTCAGGTTACTGCAGCCTCTGCCTCCTGGGTTCAAGTAATTCTCCTGCCTCAGCCTCCCAAGTAGCTGGGATTACAGAGATGCATCACCATGCCTGATGAATTTTTTTATTTTGGGTAGAGACAGGGTGTCACCATGCTGTCCAGCTGGTTTCAAACTCCTGATCTCAAGTGATCCACCTGACTTGGAATTCCAAAGTGCTGGGATTACAGGCATAAGCCACTATGCCCAGCCTCTGCTATTATATTTTTAACCTAAGTATCTTCTCTAGAATTCACAAAAGCTCTCCAGAGTTTTTTCATGGATATTTTCATTTCTTTGTTTCTCAAAGTATAGATAATTGGATTTAAGATAGGAGTGATGATGGTGTAAAATACAGCAAGGAACTTATCAACAGAGTGGCTGCTGAAGGGCCAGATATAGATGAAGATGCATGGGCCAAAGAAGAGAATCACCACTGTGATGTGAGCAGTCAAAGTGGAATGGGCTTTAGATTGCCCAGTAGGAGAGTGATTCTTAATGGTTATGAGGATCAGACTGTAGGAGATAAGCAAAATAATAAAACAGCTTAGGGAGATTATGCCACTGTTGGCAACAATGACTATTTGTACAATATATGTGTCTATACAGGCAAGCTTAGTAACCAAAGGGAGGTCACAAAAAATGCTGTCTACCACATTGGGACCACAAAAAGGCAAGTTTACAACAAATGGTATCTGAAGCCCTGAGTGAAGGAGACCCAAGAGCCATGAGGTCACTACAAGCAAAACACATACCTTCTTGTTCATGATGGTCATGTAGTGTAGGGGCTTACAAATGGCAACATATCTGTCAAAAGCCATGGAGACCAACAATACCATTTCAACTCCACCCAGTAAGTGAAGGAGAAATATCTGAGTGAAGCACCCAGCAAAAGAAATAATATTCTGCTTTTTTACGAAGTTCAGAATCATCTTAGGGGTGGCAAAGGAAGCAAGGGTCATATCTACAAAGGAGAGATTACCAAGGAGAAAATACATGGGAATATTTAGGTTAGGGGTATAAAACACTGTGAGTATAATAAGAAGGTTACCCAAAACTGTGACCACGTAGATGACTGAGAGGAGGGCAAAGAGAAGAAACTCTATACCCTGGGAGCTGGTCAGTCCCAGCAAAATGAACTCTGACACTTGAGATTGATTTAATAGTTCCATGGACTTCATCATATAGGTTGCTCTTAGATGATCTGCAGAGAAAAAAGAAAGATCACTCATACCATGGAGTATGAGTGAATAATAGCCATATGAAAAGCCAAACTTATTCATTCCTTTGGATTTTTCAATAAACTTCTTTGACCTTGAAATTTACTGTCAATATCTATTTAAAGGCTAAAAAAGAAGACATATTGTCTAAGCTGTCCACTTCCATACAAGAGCAATAATCTATTGATGTCACTGGTTTCACTGAAGCAAACCACAAGCTCTGGAGCATGTAAGTGTTATCTTCACAGGTCAAAAGAGATAGAACCATCTTCAGGAAAGTTGTGGGTTTGTGGATTGAAAGATGGTTTAGTCTGAATAACTTGGAGAACAAAGGGTTTCGGCACAACCTCTACTCTTTAAAACTCAAAATTTTAAATTTGAGTTAATATTGGAGTTGTTATCTTCCTATAACTATTTTAAGAAATTCTGTTTTAATTCTGAATCATCCCCAGAGTTCTGAAGGCACTATGACCCAGCAGATTTACAGCTGCTCTGGATAAGTGAGTTAGTGAGGTTTCAAGTGATGCATACTTCTGTGTTTTTCCTCCTTACCTTCCACCAACCCATAAGTGGGCTTCTGGTCTTGTAACTCTCTTAGAAAGGCTTTTTGGCAAATATTTTTTTCTGATGTGACTGTTACTACTTATGGTCTCCTGTGGCTGAAACTCATATTTCCAAATAATTTTGATAAGGTCATTAAAATGCAAAGGAGGCTGAGATTAAGCAACATGGATGAATACTCCGGGTCTATGTGGCCTTGTCACATTCTAACAAGAGACACATATTATAGAGGAAGCAAGAAAAACACTGTCAGCAAAAGTGACATTGCTTGTTACATCTAACGTCTTGATTCTTGCTTTCAGTTCACATATCACATCCCCTATATTTATAAAATTGTATACTTCAAGCAAACCAGGTTTAACAATTTATACATGAGCCATAGTCTTCATTAGACTTCCATTCATATTTATTTACATAACACTGATCTGGCGATGAGTGGCAACAGCCCCTATACTGGAGTCTTCAGGCTGGGGATATGACTGTAACTACTATATGGCTAATACTAGTAGACCGTTATGTTCCAATCTGGAAAATACAATGCGTGCATATATCTGCGTGCGTGTGTGTGTGTGTGTGTGTGTGTGTGTGTGTGTGTGTGTGTGTGTGCGCGCGTGTGTGTGAGAGAGAGAGAGAGAGAGGCAGATGATGCAAAAAATTCCAATTAAGAAGCAGAAAAATCATACAAAAAAAGAGAGGTCATACTGAAAGTCATGTATTCTGTGCTTTTATGAGTTAAGATGTGAGAAGGATCAGCAGGCTATTTGGAAAGAACTTTCAAATGAATATGGCACACTGGGACTGAGAACCACCTTTGTCTCCAACAGTGCTTTATCTTTCCCTCTGGGTCTCAATTTCATGATTGGTATAATAAGGTGGTTGAGTTCAAACCCTGAGTTCATTCTCAGGCCCAATATTTCATAGGCCTGTTATTAATGCACCTATCATTATCTTTAATGAATCTATTATTCTATCCCTATTTCAGGGTTTTATTACTTGTTAGCTAACTTGATTTTAACTTTGAATCAACTCAAATATAAATATCTGATACAGCTATGTGACAAATAATTATCTAAACTTTGTATCTTTATCTCCTTTCTTAGTATGTTTTTAAAAATTGTGACATTGTGTTTGCTCTAGGGCCATATTACCCTGTTTTGCTCTCTAGAACTCACGTCTCTTGGTCACTTTACTGTGCTGGTCCTCCTCAAAATTAATATTGATTTAATTTCTGTTAATATAGTTAATATTAATTTTAAGCCCTAATATATTTATCTACTGTATATGCTTAAGAAAGTTTAAAATATATAGAACCTTTGGAATCTTTCACTACTTGGAATTTACCATAAAGTTTATGAGTGTGCTATAAAATCTTCATGGTAATAGTGTGTAGGTACACAAAAGTTGAAACAGTTCAAATGTATAAACTGAGGCTTACTTTCTTAAATACGTTATAGAAAATTGTAGGATGTAATATTGCATCTTTAATGAAATAATACTTGAGAAAACTAACTACATGAAAATATTTACATTGTTTTAAGTTAAAAACAGTATGAACTCATTTTGTAAACAGTAAGTGTCTGTATAAGCAGATACATAAAAAATTTACATATTTCTTAAAATATTGGATAATGCCACAACTATTAACAAAGAGATTATTTTTGCCATGGTGATGCAGCCAGTACTAAAAGAATTTCATGCTAGAAATATTCCTTCATAAAAATGCCAGGACCTGAAAACACTTGTGCTCAGATACATATTTTTGGAGTAAGAGAGTATTCAGAAGATGTCTGCAAATGAAGAAAATGAAACAGAAAAGGCAAGTTCCTTTTTTATTACTTAATTTAGTTTAGTTCTAAATTGTTATAGTCACTCATAATTTGGGGAAGGATATGTTCAAGTCTACGCAAGGAAGTCCTGTAAGCAGTCAGTGGTTTGGCTATAGTAATTACAAGATGAGGACCTCAGAAATTCTTTCTAAGCTTGATGGTGGTTTGTTTAAATAGATTAATTATATAAGAGTTTCATTAACCCTATTATATTCTGACTTTTGAAATTGAATAGTATTTATTCGTAAGTATATAACATAATTAGATATGATGCGTTATAACATAAAAAGATAGGCAAGATGTTACTTAAAGATATCTGTGATTATGATGAGTGGTGACGGCAGTTCTTACTAACTCAGGTGGAGTGATCCATGGGACTTAACCATTCACTCACACTCTGTCCTTAGGCAAACCACTTCAGTGAATGACTACTTGGGAAACCAAATTAGTGCGAGATCAAGAAATTGAGATAATGGGTGGGACATTCATTTTAAGAAATTTCAGGGTAAAGAGATAGGCATGATAACATAGTAGACAGAATGGAAACGGAATTAAGACTGATCTTGGAATGGTGAAGATTTAAATACATTTTATATTAATGTAAAATAGTCAAAAGATATTAAAAATGCAACAAAAGTATTTTTAACAAATCATACTAGAAAAATTGGATATGCAAAGCAATGAGTAAAAAAATTAAGATCAACCAATATCTCACAACTTCTATAAAAATTAACTCCAAAGCAGATCATAAACCTAAATGCAATGCGCAACACTAAATTTCCCAGGAAAAGGACACAGGAGAAAATATGCATGAATTTGATTTAGGCAAATACGTTTTAGACATACCTCCAAAAACATGACCCATGGAAAAATATAATAAATTACACATGAGATACAGAATATATCTGCACCTTTCTTTCATTTATACTATACCAAACGTATGTGAGGGTGACATAAAGTCCCCACCTGCCTTTAACCTGAGACTACCAATATGTTAATTAAAATGTTTATAAAAAGAGTGTATCCTTTGTAGAATAGCCATTTGGTTTATAATCATTCATAGAAACAGAAACAGAGACAGAACTATGTGCTAGAACCAAGCGGCATCAACTCTGCGCATTTTCAATTGTAGAATTTTACACTTGCTTGCTATAGTATTTCTTTGTACTTACAAACAAATAGATATTCACAAATGGGCTTAGGAACTTACATTTAGGGATCTAGCTTATTTGAAAATAGAGAAAATTCTCTATGTGATATGAAAAAAAAACTTCTATATTATTCTCCTGTTTATATTTATATTCACAAAAGCTATACAACTGGCTTCTGTCAAACTTCTATTCACAGGCTATTAATGGAGCAACATAAAGTATAAAGGAGTTGAAGGAAAGCCATTATGACTTAGTCACTCCAAGCAGGGTTGCTGGAAGACAATGTTGGACAAGGAGAAGAAAACTGCACTTAAGGTTTTCTGTACCATCATAGTCCACTAGTCATTACTTTTTGTGTTAGAATCTCTTATAAGTACGTATATCACAGAAATTCACAATTAAATAATACAATGTAGACAAGTTGAGTATTTAATTTAAAATAGTGTGTCAAAAGCACAGTACAGCGTCTAGCACATAGTTGTCAATTTATAATAAATGTTAATTATTGCTACTATTCTTACTACTAACTGGCTAAAGTTCACACAGATAAAGTCATGGTATTCAAATTCAGGACTTCATGACACCAAATTAAGAGTCTATAACCCTAGAGTAAGGCTTAACTTTAACCTTACCACTGTGAGTTTTTAAATAGCTATAATTGTTGCTAATACAATTATTATAATAAATAGGTAAATATGTATAAAAAAGAAAATGTTGGATGATTGAATTAATTGCACTATTCTCACACTTAGGCACTGATTCATTTTTCATATTTTGTTGCTATTTGAGTAGAACTGTCTGCTGCCCTGAGGCAAATTCTTAGATGATCTAATTAAAACATAATCTTTTTTGGCATGGGATTGATGTAATGCCGTATCATTCCTCCTTATTCACAAGTTATGTTCTACTCTAAAATACAGTACCTTAGGTTTCATTAAGACAAAGTACATCAATAGCTGTGTCAAAAATAGAGTTTTAATACTGATCTGACCTAGATGGTTTACCAGATTACTATTGGGCAATAATTGAGAACACTTGCATGCCTACAGCATTTTACATAATAGAATGTTTAATAATTTCTCATCAGTATTTAACAGGATTCACATTTTCAGCCATGACCATAGAAATTTGCATACATTTGTATCTTTTTGTTGTTGTTGTACTTTAAGTTCTGGGGTACATGTGCAGATCTTGCAGCACTGTGGCATAGGTACACACATGCCATGGTGGTTTGCTGTCTCCAGCCCCCATCACCTACATCAGGCATTTCTCCCAATGTTATCCCTCCCAACCGCCCTACCCGCCATTGTTCCTCCCTTAGGCCCTCCAACAGACTCCAGTGTGTGATGGTTCCCTCCCTGTGCCCATGTGTTCCCATTTTTCAACACCCACCTATGAGTGAGAACATGCGGTGTTTGGTTTTCACGAAAACTTAGGCAAAACCATTCAGGACATAGGCATAGGCAAGGACTTCATGACTAAAACATTTGTATTTTATCTGAAATAATTTGAAATTCAGGGAAAAATCTAACAGGATATTGCCTCTTGATTTTTACAGAATTCTCACACCAGACTCCTGCTTACCATGTCTCACCTCAACAGAGGTGTTGTAAACCTTCTTTGAGGAGAACATTTATATCAGGTTCAAGGACCTGAGCTGGTGCTCTGGTCTTATCTGTATGTAGGTAACTGACCACCACATTTACTTAAGTGGCTAGTCTGGGTACTGTGGCTTCACCTAACTAGTTTGTGTTATCTTGGAGCGCTGGTGCTTTCCTGGCTTCCATCCCTATCATCACCATATGACTCTGAACAACCACTTTGTGCTGATTTGTAACATGTGTGGAGCCCTGACTCCATTTTGCTTACCTGCTTTTTGAATATGCCTTGATCCTCTGTTCACCAGAGGACAAAAACAAAAGTTTTTCAAAACAGAGAGATTAATTGATGTATGCTTTCCTTGTTGAGGAGGAGTCAAATGTCTTTCCTGGATAGCTGTCTGAGGCCAAGATACTGACTGTGTTGTCCAATTCTGTCCAATATAGATGACCCTGGAGCTGTTTAAAATTAATATTATATGCTCTAGTGAGAAACACATATTTAATTTCTGAATTTTACTGTCAGCTTTCATTCCTCAATTCTTTTTCTCAGTAGAATTTCCCCTCCTCTCATCTCTCTAACAAAATATTATGTCTCTTTTTATGACACCTTACCTCCCTCTGTTTTCCTTAGTCCTCTGAATAATGACAAGTTCCAAGCTTGTTTTCCTGTCTTTGACCTATCCAGCCATTCCAGGACTCCATTTATTTCATTTGTTCTCCAAGCAGATTTACCATGAAGAGAAAGTGGATATTGAGTTGCTCTTTCCACTGGAGAGAGGAACTGGATGTGGCTACTGAACAAATCACACAGTAAAAAGTAGCTACAGCACACAGAATTGGAGGTAATTATGGATGGGTCATTGGAGTAAAGCTCAATCCTAGTGATCTTCTAATTTCTGGGCTCTATATGGGCTCTAAAAGGTATATAGGACAGTTCACTGCCTTTTTGTTTCGCACATACTTATAGCTTCCAAGCTCTCCCTTATTCATCTCAGCCTTTTAACAAGAGCTCAATGATAGCAGTTCTAGTTGTAGCAATTTCCTTCCTGGAGTTTGTAGAAGCCCAATTAACCACAATAACACCAAAGCAAAACTCCAAATAGAGCTGATGACTGAGGATAAAAATGCTTACATGCTCTTAAATTAGCAAGGGTTTTTGAGATTTGATTATTTTAATGAGTTTAATTTAGCAGCAGCCTAGTTCTTACTACAAAAGCCTCTAGAAAGATAGTTTCAGGCAATGTAAGTCCCTGCCAAGAAGAAATATATATACAGTCAAATCATGGATCCGCTTGCTTTTCTGACTTCTATTCAATTTTAATATCCAAATCAATATATTCTCAGTGGAACCTTTCCTAAGAAACTGACTCAATTGATGGTTCTCTCTTCTGTACCCTCATAGTACTGCCCTTAAAATCTATAATATATTTATATATACTTCTGCCTTTCTTTCACATTTCTCAATTATTTTATTTTGTTATCCTAACACCTAGTAAAGCGCCTAGCATATGCTGAAAGCTCAACGTCTTTTTCTTTTTGGTACATGTTCCAGAATCCCTTGAACATTTTCTCAAACCTGAGACTATGCTTTTTCATGACTGATTATTACAAATTCATTTAACAATTGCTATTTTGTGTGAGCTATAACAGGCAAATACATTGGCTTTATAATGTTAGCAATGTCTTCTGCTTACCAGTTCAGAAGCAGTCAAGGCCATGGGTTCTAATGGGACAATGTTGAAAAGGGCATGCACCTTCTGAATTCATAGTTCCATAGAAGGAACAGGTCACTAAAGTATGTAGACTCCAGTCAGGGAAGTTCCTAATATAGTCTCTCTTAGAATTAGGTAGTGCCTCGTAAGTGCTGGAAAACTCTGGGAATCCTCTATAGATGATTCTAATGGGGATTCTGTCTGCTGAGGGAATAATGCTTCAGGGCCACAGAGTGTATTATGTAATCAATGATAGTTTAAATGTGACAGATGAGATTAGTTTCACTAGAGAGATTGGACAGGTTTTGGAGCTAGTGTCCTGCTTTATTCTTTATTTTGTCTTAGATGGCTGTGGGACCATTTAATTTTGATTCCTGGTTGTAAAGTAATGAGATTAAGCTTAAATTAGGGAAGAAAAGGATGCTGAGGTGGGTCCTTAGGACTATCCTCTGGTGAGATAAGTGCCACCTCTATCACTAGGTGATACAAAAGCAGTTGTTGAGATGGGTTATATTGAGGAGAGGAAAATATATGGATAAACCTACAGAATGGTAGAAAGGGCATGAGAGAGATATAAAGCAACAGAGAATGGACCTTATGAAGAAAGGCATGTGTGGGTTTGGAGCTTAATTATGACATTGCAACTATAAGCCAAACCACTTCTCTGATGCTCCAAGCATTCATCAGTTTTGTTCACTGGCTCACTAATTAATAGCCTATCTCTTAAAGAAAACAATAGTTGAGCATATACTACATATTAGGCATTTGGCTAATTATAGGGATATAAATACAGGAACACAGCCCTAGCCCCACAGAAGCTTATAGACTAGTGATAATAAAAATAGCCAGTTCATAGATAGCTTCCTATATACTAGGCATGGGTTAAACTTATAATTCTCTTCTTATGTATTGACATAGAATGAATAGAAATTTATTTGTTCATGTAATAATTACTATGTATACAATTGAATTATCTGATAGTTGAATTATCAGCATTGTTTTTGTAATTATCTTAAGTTGAAGAACGTAATTCTCAGAATCCTGAAGTAATTTTTCCTGTCAGAGAACAAATGAAAAGCCATGCATTAGACTCTTCATTGTTCTGTTACAAAAGACGATGTCTTTGAGCCTCTATTTCATACCATGTCTCTACAATCACTTTATGAACAGTAAAATACATTATGCTCATTGTAAAAATATATCAAGTGTACACAAAAGTGTTTCCATTTTAAGAACACTTCAAAAACTTCTTAGAAAACTAGGCTACAAAAGATTCTTGTTATTTGCCATATGATAACGTTCCTTCTTCTGAACATATAATAGCAGTTTTCCTCAAGAAAACCACCTGGAACAACAAACAGTCTATTTTATTCACAAGAGGTAGTTTATATAGCTTTAGTAACAGGGATGTAGAGAATAGAAGCATACAGCTACTAAGTAAAATTTTAAATTGTGTTCTATGTTTTACTGTATTATTTTTTTCTTGCAGACCACAGAATCTAATTACCTGGTTTTATAAGGAAGAATGAACGGGGATCTTTAAAAACTCTGCAGAAAGTTTAAGGGTGGTGGCAATTCTAAGGAGTACTAGACAACCAGACCTAAGCTGAGTTCATAGGAACATGGTCCCAAACTTCATTACAAAGCTGTTCTCAGTGTGATCCCATATTCACTCTGTATCTGCCACTGATACTCCCAACCCTACAATTACGCAGGCTTTGCTACTAGTAGTGCTAGCAAAATGAATTCACACTCTCAGACTTATTATTTACGTGGCTTCCTTTCAAATAAAAGTCTCTGACAGGTATATATACTGATGGATAGAAGCTGAGTCATATATCCGCACTTCATTAATGAGGGTGAATGGGAAATACAGTGTTCTATTACCATTATTATTCTTTATTGAAGAGGGAAGTTACTCTAGCAGGATTATCAAAATATAAAGATGATGTTCACGAGTTTTTAAAGAAGCCTTCGAAGATGGATATCTCTACATATACAATCATTGCCAATGATAAAAATATTATAAAATTAAAACAATTATAAAAATAGGATAAGGTTAAAACTCTCCCTTTGTAGAGTAATAAGTGGTAAACATAAATCAAATTATGGAATTAGAAAAAAATTTGGAGATCATCATTTTAATAATTGATTCAAGTTGGAATAATCCATGGCTACTAAAACTAGTGAATAAAATTTTTATAAGGAACATAGTATTTATACAGTCTCAAAGTATTTCCCTGAATATCACTTGTTAATTACAAAGAAAAATAGTAACTTTATAGTTGATATCTGGCAGAAAACAGCTTATCGAAGTTATCAAAGTTGACACTACCATCAATGGAACAAATCAACATCGTACACCCCTGATATAAATCCCTGAGAAGAACATATCACCAGAAATGCACCAAATGAAGAGCCTGAGTCTAATTATGAGGGAACACTGACAAACTCAAATGTACAGATTCTACAGATTCCATTGTCTCTACTTATAAGAAATGTCAATGTCATAGTGTTAAGGAAAAATTGAGGAATTGTTAATATTAATGTATAACAAAGAGATGTGGCAATGAAATGTAATTTGTGACCCTGGACCAGATACTTTTTCTTTCTTAAAAGGGTATTATTCATGTAATTAACAATGCTTAATAAGGTCTATAGATTAGATATTCGTTTAAAATATTAATGTAAATTTTCTGATTTAGAAAATTATACTGTTTTAGGCAATATATTCTGAGGAAGGGATAAAAGGGCATGATGTGTTTAACTTACTCTCACAGTTCAGACATAAAATTATATGTGTGTGTGTGGTGTATAAAAAGAGACAGAGACAGAGACAAACAAACAGACACAGAGAGAGATCTAAGGAATTGGCTCGCTGGCTCCTGTGATTGTGGAGACTCCGTTAGTCCAAAATTTGATGAGCTAGGTCTGCAGGTTGGCAACTGAGCGAAGAGCTGTGGTTTGAATCTAAAGGCAGGATTCCTTTTTGCTTGGGGAAGTTCAGTCTTTGTTCTAATAAGGCCTTTAACTGGATGACAGCCACTGGCATTATGGGTTTATAAGAGTTCACACAATTTTGTTTACTTTTGCTCATTTAGAGAATTTGGTTGAAAGATCACTAGTTAAAAGTAGACAAATTTATATTTGATTTCTCTTATTTAAGGAAAGTAAGTCTTAAGATATATTGGGTCTCTAAATATTGTTAACAAGTCAGTTTTTCTATTTAATTTTTCATTACATATATACGTATATTTTTATTATACTTTAAGTTCTGGGGTACATGTGCAGGATTGTTACATAGGTATACATACAACATGGTGGTTTACTGCATCTACCCCCGTATCATCTACATCCAAACCCCCCACCCCCTGTTATCCCTCCCCTAGCTCTCCCACCCCCAAACAGGCCCCGGTGTGTGATCTTCCCCTCCCTGTGTCCATGTGTTCTCATTGTTCAACACCCACTTATGAGTGAGAACATGCGGTGTTTGGTTTTCTGTTCTTGTGTCAGTGTGCTGAGAATGATGGTTTCCAGCTTCATCTGTGTCCCTGCAAAGGACATGAACTCATCCTTTTTTATGGCTTTGTTATTAACTCAAATTTAAATTGAATGTTAATGAAAATAACTATACTTTTTAAAAAACTTTTAAGGTCGGGGTACAAGTGCAAGTTTGTTTCATAGGTGAATTTATGTCATGGAGATTTGTTGTACAGATTATTCCATCACTCAGGTATTAAGCCTAGTACCTATTAGTTATTTTTCTTGATTTTTCTCCCCCCCCACCCACTCTCCACCCTCCCAAAGGCCCCCGTGTGTATTGTTCCCCTCTATGTGTTCTTATCATTTAGCTTCCATTTTTAAGTGAGAACATGCCGTATTTGGTTTTCTGTTCCTGTGTTAGTTTGCTAAGGATAATGGCCTCCATCTCCATCCATGTCCCTGCAAAGGACATGATCTCCTTCTTTTTCATGGCTTTATAGTATTCTATGGTGTATATGTACCTCATTTTAAAAAATCCAATCTATCATTGATGAAAAATTATGTTGACTCCATGTCTTTGCTATTGTGAATAGTGCTGCAATGAACATACGCATTCATGTAACTTTATAATAGAATGACTTATATTCCTTTGGGTATACATCCAGCAATGGGGTTGCCAGGTTGATAATTATATTTTTAATAAAACCAAACATGTCATATAAATAGTGAAAAATTATATTTGATAATTTCAATATGTACAATATTATTTGTAAACATCAAAAATAACATTAATACCAATGTATTCTAAAACATAATTTATCTGGGTTCTGAACTAATACCCTGTCCTCATGATTGTTGATTAGAGAAGGTTTGTCTGGAGATAATGTGTTGGGTCCTCAGTTGATGTATGGATACAAGGATTCTTTCATCTCAGAGTGTAAGTAATGGGGTTCAATAAAGGTGTAACTGAATAAAACATAGAAAGAAATTTATCCACTGAAAAGCTACTAAATGAACAAGAGTAAATATAGACACATGGTTCATAAAAATAGAGTGACTGCAGTGATATGAGCAGATGGAGAGTCCATCAGAGGATCGATGTTGCACAGTTACCAGAATAATAGTGTAGAAAATAAGCAAGGCTATGAAGCAGATGACAGAAACTGTCCACTTTTAACAATTACCAGCAACTCCAGATCTTAGGTCTCAGTGCAGGCAAGCTTCAGAGCGAGAGGAAAATCTCAAAATACATTGTTCACCACATTGGGGCCACAGAAGGGCAAGGTGATGGTAAAAACAATCTAGCTCATAGTATGCACAAAACCAACAGCCCCTGACAGCAGCATAGAGCCTGTGCGTGTCCTGCAGTTCATGATGGTTCTGCAGTGAAGAGGTTTGCATATTGTAGTGTGCTGATCAACAGCCATAAATATGAGAAGAGTCATCTTACTGCCTGCTAAGAAGTGGAGATCTGAGCCATACAGTCCCATGAGGAAGTGGTTTTATTCTAACTAAGAAAATATGTAACCATCTTAGGGACTGCGATTGTGGAAATGAACATACTGAGAAAGGAGAAGTACATAGGTGTTGAGCGACAGGGAGGACTAGAGTTTACAGTGATCACAATGAGAAGGTCTCCTGTCATGATTGCTGCATAGGCCAACAAAAATATTTTAAAAAGGAAATTTCAAGGTCCCAAGTACTGATTAATTCTAACAAAACAAACCCAAATATTATTGAGCTGTTTCTTATACTCATCTGGTAGTTTTCAAACCTATTTAAAATGAAGGTTCTCTGAAAAAAAGTTTTGTTACCTGTGATCATTTTGAAGATATGGACATATAAAAAGTATTTGATTCTTATAGAGAGAAGATGGACATTTATGAAAAATACAGTTAAATTAATACAAGTGACATTATTGTATTTTCTTCAATCAAAAAGATACAAAAGATGAGAAATATATTAGAAAATTGATACTTATGGCTTTCAGGCATAAATCATTATTATTATTATTATACTTTAAGCTCTGGTGTACATGTGCAGATCTTGCAGGATTCTTACATAGGTATACACATGCCATGGTGGTTTGCTGCATGCATACTCCTGTCATCTACATTAGGTATTTCTCCTGATGTTATCCCTCCCCAATCTCCCCACACCCTGCTATTCATCCCCTAGTCCCCCACCCCCAAACAGACCCCAATGTGTGATATTCCTCTCACTCTGTCCATGTGTTCTCATTGTTCACACCCACTTATGAGTGAGATCATGCTGTTTGTTTTCCTGTTCTTGTGTCGGTTTGCTGATAATGATGGTTTCCAACTTCATCCATGTCCCTGCAAAAGACATGAACTCATCCTTTCTTATGGCTGCATAGTATTCCATGGTGTATATTTGCCACTTTTTCTTTTCTTTTTTTTTCAGGTTCTGGGGTACATGTGCAGATCATGCAGGATTGTTGCATAGGTACATACATGGTAAGGTAGTTTGCTGCCTTCATCACCCTGTCACCTATATCTGGAATTTCTCCCCTTGTTAACCCTCCCCACCAACCCCATCCCACCCCTAGCCCTCCCAACTGACCACAGTGTGTGATGCTCCCCTCCCTGTGTCCACATGTTCTAATTGTTCAACACCCCCCACCATCAGTGATAACATGCAGTGTTTGGTTTTCTGTTCTTGTGACAGTTTGCTGAGAATGATGGTTTCCAGATTCATCCATGTCCCTATGAAGGACACGAACTCATGGTTTTTTATGGCTGTGTAGTATGTGGCCATTGTGTATATGTGCCACATTTTCCCTGTCCAGTCTATCATCAATGGGCATTTGGGTTCCAGGTCTTTGCTACTGTAAACAGTGCTGCAATGAACATATGTGTGCATGTGTCTTTACAATAGAACAATTTATAATACTTTGGGTATATACCCAGTAATGAGATTGCTGGGTCAAATGGTATTTCTATTTCTAGGTCCTTGAGGGATTGCTACACTATCTTCCACAATGGTTGCACTAATTTGCACTCCCACTAACAGTGTAAAAGTGTTCCTATTTCTCCCCATCCTCTCCAGCATCTGTTGTCTTCAGATTTTTTAATGACTGCCATTCTAAATGGTGTGAGATGGTATCTCAATATGGTTTTGATTTGCATTTCTCTAATGACCAGTGATGATGAGCATTTTTTCATATGTTTGTTGGCCTCATGGATGTCTTCTTTTGTAAAGTGTCTGTTCATATCCTTATCCCACTTTTGAACGGGTTTGTTTTTTTCTTGTAAATCTGTTTTAGTTCTTTGTAGATTCTGGATATTAGACCTTTGTCAGATGGGCAAATTGTAAAATTTTTTTCCCATTCTGTTGGTTCACTCTAATGATTGTTTCCCTTGCTGTACAGAAGCTCTGGGGTTTAATTAGATTCCATTTGTCTATTTTGGCTTTTGTTGCAAATGCTTTTGTTGTTTTAGTCATGAAGTCCTTGCCTATGCCTATGTCCTGAATGGTTTTGCCTAGGTTTTCTTCTAGGGTTTTTATGGTGTTAGACCTTATGTTTAGATCTTTAATCCATCTGGAGTTAATTTTAGTGTAAGATGTCAGGAAGGTATCCAGTTTCTGCTTTCTTTGCATTGCTAGCCAGTTTTCCCAAAACCATTTTTTAAACAGGGAATCCTTTACTTATTGCTTGTTTTTCTCAGGATTATCAAAAATTAGATGACTGTAGATGTGTGGTGTTGCTTCTGAGGCCTCTGTTCTGTTCCATTGGTCTATGTCTCTGTTTTGGTACCAGTATAATACTGTTTTGATTACTGTGGCCTTGTAGTATAGTTTGAAGTCAGGTAGCATGATGCCTCCAGCTTTGTTCATTTTGCTTAGGATTGTTTTGGCTATGCAGACTCCCTTTTGTTGCCATATGAAGTTTAAAGTGGTTTTTTCCAGTTCTGTGAAGGTCTTTGGTAGCTTGATGGGGATAGCATTTGAATCTATAAATTACTTTGGGCAATATGGCCATTTTCACGATGTTGATCCTTCCCAATCATGAGCATGGAATGTTTTTCCAACTGTTTGTGTCCTCTCTTACTTCATTGAGCAGTGATTTGTAGTTCACCTTGAAGAGGTCCTTTATATCCTTTGTTATTTGTATTCCTAGGTATTTTATTCTCTTTGTAGCAATTGTGAATGGTAGTTCACTTTTGATTTGGCTCTGTCTGTTATTGGTGTATAAAATTGCTTGTGATTTCTGCAAATTGATTTTGTATCAGTTTCAGGAGATTTTGGGCTGAGATGATGGGGTCTTCTAAATATACAATCATGTCATCTGCAAATAGAGACAGTAAAACTTTCTCTTTTCCTAATTGAATACCCTTTATTTCTTTTTCTTGCCTGATTGCTCTGGCTAGAACTTCCAATACTATATTGAATAGGAGTGGTGAGAGAGGGCATCCTTGCCTTATGCCAGATTTCAAAAGGAATGCTTCCAGTTTTTGCCCATTCAGTATGATATTGGCTGTGGGTTTGTCGTAAATAGCTTTTATTATTTTCTGATACGTACTATCAATACCTAGTTTATTGAGGGTTTTTAACATAAAGTGCTGTTGAATTTTGTTGAAGGCCTTCTCTGCATCTATTGAGATAATCATGTGGATTTTGTTTATGCTT
This sequence comes from Cheracebus regulus, assembly GCA_963574635.1. Lineage (NCBI taxonomy): Eukaryota > Metazoa > Chordata > Mammalia > Primates > Pitheciidae > Cheracebus > Cheracebus regulus. Next base: position 20,455 of record CAUYQU010033199.1, read on the forward strand.
ATGTGACAGATTATGTTTATAGATTTGCATATTTTGAAACTGCCTTGTATCCCCAGGATGAAGCCAACTTGATTATGATGTATAACCTTTTTGATGTGCTGTTGCATTAGGTTTGCCAGTATTTTATTGAAGATTTTTGCATTGAAGTTCATTATGGATATTGGCCTGAAATTTTCTTTTTTAGTTGTGTCTCTGCTGGGTTTTGGTATCAGGATGATGTTGGTCTCATAAAATGATTTAGGGAGGATCCCCTCTTTTTGTATTATTTGGAATAATGTCAGAAGGAGTGGTACCAGCTCCTCTTTGTATATCTGGTAGAATTTGGCTGTGAACCTGTCTGGTTCTGGCCTTTTTTTGGTTGGTAGACTATTAATTGCTGCTTCAACTTCAGACCTTATTTGTCTATTCAAGGATTCAACTTCTTCCTGGTTGGGAGGGTGTCAGTGTCCAGGAATTTATCCAGTTCTTCTAGATTTACTGGTTTATGTGCCTAGAGTTGTTTATAGTAATCTCTGATGGTAGTTGGTATTTCTGTGGAATCGGTGGTGATATCCCCTCTATCTTTTTTTTTTAATTGTATCTATTCGATTCTTCTCTCTTTTATTTTTTATTAGTCTGGCTGGTGGTCTCTCTATTATGTTGATCTTTTCAAAAAATCAGCTCCTGGATTTATTTATTTTTTTTGAAGGTTTTTTGGTATCTCTCTCAGTTCTGCTCTGATCTTAGTTATTTCTTGTCTTCTGCTAGCTTATGAATTTGTATGATCTTGCTCCTCTAGTTCTTTTAATTGTGACATTAGGTTGTCAATTTTAGATCTTTCCTTGCTTCTCATGTGGGCATTTAGTGCTATACATTTCCCTCTAGATACTGCAAAAATATGTCCCAGGGATTCTAGTACATTGTGTCTTTGTTCTTATTGGTTTCAAAGAACATCTTTATTTCTGCCTTCATTTCATTAATATCCAGTAGGTCATTCAGGATCAGATTGTTCAGTTATGTAGTTGTGCATCTTTGAGTGAGTTTCTTAACTCTGAGTTCTAATTTGATTGCACTGTGGTCTGAGAGACTGGTTGTTATGATTTCCATTCTTTTGCATTTGCTGAGGAATGATTTACTTCTAATTATATGGTCTGTTTTAGAGTAAGTGTGATGTGGTACTGAGAAGAATGTATACTCTGTGGATTTGGGGTGGAGAGTTCTGTAAATGTGTATTAGGTCTGGTTGGTCTAGATCTGAGTTCAAATACTGGACATTCTTGTTAATTTTCTGTCTTGTTGATCTGTCTAATATTGACAGTGGAGTATTAAATTCTCCCACTATTATAGCGTGGGAGTCTAAGTCTCTTTCTAGGTCATTAAGAACTTGCTTTATGTATCTGGGTCCTCCTGTATTGGGTGCATATATATTTAGTATAGTTAGCTCTCCTTGTTGCATTGATCCCTTTGCTATTATGTAATGCCCTTCTTTGTCTCGTTTGATTTTTGTTGGTTTAACGTCTATTTTATCAGAGACTAGGATTGCAACTCCTGCTTTTTTTATTTTTATTTTTTTGCTTTCCATTTGCTTGGTAAATCTTCTTGCATCCCTTTATTTTAGTCTATGTGTGTCTTTGCACGTGAGATGGGTCTCCTGAATACAGCACATTGATGGATCTTGACTTTTTATACAATTTGCCAGTCTGTGTTTTTTAGTTGGGGTATTTAGCCCATTTACTTTTAAGGGTATTATTGTTATATGTGAATTTGATCCTGTCATTTTGATACTAGCTGGTTGTTTTGCCTGTTAGTTGATGCATTTTCTTCATTGTGCCAAAGGTCTTTACTATTTGGTAGATTTTTGCAGTGGCTGATACTAGTTGTTCCTTTCCTTGTTTAGTGCTTCCTTCAGGAGCTCTTGTAAGGGTGGCCTGGTAGTGATGAAATCTTTCAGCACTTGCTTGTCTGTAAAAAATTTTATTTCTCCTTCACTTATGAAGCTTAGTTTGGCTGGATATAAAATTCTAGGATGAAAGTTCTTTTCTTTAAGGATGTTGAATATTGGCCCTGACTCTCTTCTGGCTTGTAGGGTTTCTGTGGAGATATCTGCTGTGAGTCTGATCGGCTTCCCTTTGTGGGTGACCTGACCTTCCTCTCTGGCTGCCCTTAGCATTTTTTCCTTCATTTCAACCCTGGTGAATCTGACAATTACGTGTTTTGGGATTGCTCTTCTTGAGGAATATCTTTGTGGTGTTCTCTGTATTTTCTGGATTTGAATGTTGGCCTGCCTTGCTAGGTTGGGGAAGTTCTCTGGGATAATATCCTGAAGGGTGTTTTCCAGCTTGAATTCTTTCTTCCCATCACATTCAGGTATACCGATCAAACATAGATTAGGTCTTTTCACATAATCTCATATTTCTCGGGGGCTTTGTTCATCTCTTTTCACTCTTTAATCTTGCCTTCTCATTTTATTTCATCGAGTTGATCTTCAATCTCTGATATCCTTTCTTCTGCTTGATTGATTCAGCTACTGAAACTTACGTATGCTTCACTAAGTTCTCGTGCTATTTTTCAGCTCTCTCAAGTCGTTTATGTTCTTCTCTAAGCTTGTTATTCTAGTTAGTGTTTCATCTAACCTTTTCTCAAGGTTCTTTGTTTCTTTGCATTGGATTAGAACATGTTCCTTTAGCTCAGAGAAGTCTGTTACTACCCACCTTCTGAAGCCTGCTTCTGTCAATTCGTCAAACTCATTCTCCATCTGGTTTTGTTCCTTTGCTGGTAAGGAATTTTGATCCCTTGGAGGAAGAGAGTCATTCTGGTTTTTGGTGATTTTATCCTTTTTGTGCTGGTTTCTTCCCATCTCCATGGATTTATCTACATTTGGTCTTTGAAGTTGGTGACTTTTGGATGGGGTCTCTGAGTGGATGTCCTTTCCGTTGATGTTGAAGCTATTTGTTTGTGTTGTTTAGTTTTCCTTCTAACATTCAGGCTCCTTTGCTGCAGGACTGCTGGAGATCTTCTCCAGACCCTGCTTACCTAGGAATCACCTGTGGGGGCTGCAGAACTACAAGGATTACTGCCTGTTCATTCCTCTGGTAGGTTTGTCCCAGAAGGGTACTCACCAGATGTCAGCCAGAGCTTTCCTGTATGTAGTGTCTCTTTGGATATACAAGGGTCAGTGAGCCACTTGAGGAGGCAGTCTGTCCCTTATCAGAACTCTAGTGCTATTCTGGGAGCTCCATTACTCCCTTCAGAGCTGCTGGGCAGGGACATTTAAGTCTGCTGCAGCGGAACTCACAACAGCTCCTTTCCCAGGTGATCTGTCCTGGGAAGTTGGGGCTTTATTTATAAGTCCCTGATGGGCTGCTGCCTTTTTTCAGAAATGCCTTGCCCAGCAAGAAAGAAGTCTAGTCACTGTCTGCCTGCAGATACTTTGCTGAGCTGCCGTGAGCTCCACCCAGCTGCTGTGTAAACTTTCTTGTGCTTTTGTTTACGTAGGTAAGGTTAGAAATGCCTCGGTAATGGTGGACTGCCTCAGTGATGATGGGCGTCCTTCCCCAACGGAGCTTGACCATCCTGGATTGAGCTCAAACTGCTGTGCTGGATGCAAAAATCTCAAGTCAGTGGAATTCAGTTTGCTAGTCGCTGGGAGGTGGGACTCGCCGAGGCAGATTACCTGGCTTCCCGCCTTCTGTCTGCTTTCTCTCAGGGGTATGGACGTCTCTGTCTCGCAGGCACTCCAGGTGCCAGCCAAAATGGCCACTCATATTCGTGCTGGAAACCTGCAGTGCTGGCTAATTAGCCACCCGAATATTCACTGGAAACCCATGATGCCCGCTGGCCCGGCGGGAATCTCCTGGTCTGTTGGCTGCAAAGACCTCAGGAGATGTGCAGTACCCAAACCAGAGTGCCTGAGTGCCTGGAAACGTTCCCAATGGCCTCTGTGGGGTAGGGAGGGGTCCTTCAGCCTGTCGTACGTCCTGGGTGAGGTAGTGCCCCACCCTGCCTTGGTTTCCCTTCCTTGGGCTACAGCCACTGTCCAACCAGTCCTATTGAGGTGAACCTGGTACCTCGGTTGGAAATGTGGAGATACCTGCCTTCTGTGTCACTCTCACTGGGAACTGCACTCAGGAGCTGTTCTTATTCAGACATCTTGGCAGAAGTTCTCAGGCATAGATTTTTATCTCCACATTCATAAGTCTCCAGTGTCTATTATTCCCATCCCAGAGTCCATTCTTTCCATATACATGTACTCAATGTTTAGCTCCCACTTATAAGTGAGAACATACAGTATACTGTTTTTTTTTCTCATTAATTCACTTAGGATAATGGCCTCCAGCTACTTGCATGTTGCTGCAAAGGATATGATTTCATTCTTTCTTATGGTTGAATATTATTCCATGGTCTATTTTCTTTATCTAGTCCACTGTTAATGGGCACCTAGTTTGATGTCATGTCTTTGCTGTAGTGAATAATGTTGTGATTCAATGTATCTTTTTGGTAAAACAATTTATTTTCTTTTGAGTATATACCCAGTAATGAGAGTGCTAGGTGAATGGTAGTTCTATTCTAAGGTATTTGAGAAATCTGCAAACTGCTTTCTACAGTGGCTGAACTAATTTACATTCCCATCAACAATGTATAATAATTTCCTTTTTCTCCACAACCTTGCAAAAATGTTATTTTTTGACTTTTTAATAAGTTGTTCTTACTAGATTAAATGTCAGACTAACCACAGATGCTAAATTTAGCAAAGGAATAACCAAAATTTTTATTACTTTACCATATTAGAAACTATTTTTTCTTTTATCCCCAGCAGATTAAACTAATCCAAGTTTATGTTTTAACAATACAAGTTCAATTTGTAGAACTGAAGTGGAAGAAGAGTGGCTCTTCTGCTTCTTACTGTAACTAGGTACCCTTTTCAGATGCTAGTTGATCATAATCATATATCACTATTTCCTTCATGATCAGGATAATATGATTTTCACTTAGTTACAAGTTTTACATAAAATGTTTCATTTTTAATAAAAGTATATAGTTATAGTTTGTTATCAGCACTGCTATTTAAACCTACCAGTTTTGGCTGACCAGTGGCTTCTTCAAAGACAAGTAGAAACAGTGAGATTCTGAATATATGTTGGTTATCTTTTTTACCTCCAGTAAAAATTCATGGCAATAATTTGCAGATTTATAAAAAAGACAGAGACAGGAAATAGATACATAAGATGCAGGCTGCTGATAAACACCAAGATGGAATTATTAAATAAGCACACTGTTTTCCCCTAGAGGTCAGATCAAGAACTAATTCTTTCATTGTTTAAGCAGACAGGAATTCATCAAGTGCATCAGCCCTTTTAACTTTCTCTGGAATGGGCTTTATTTGGAAGTTCTAACACATAGTTTAGGTATTTTTGGGCAAATTCATTTTTAGAAAATGAAACTATCATAGATGACACTTAAAGCAATTTAAATTATTTTCATCTGATTACATGAACATGAACATTTATAATTAATGTAATAATTAAAAGTTTTTACTAAAGCAAAATCAAAATAAACAATGTCTACGTTGAACAAGGCTCATGGAGAAATTAATAGAACATTGACTAGTTCCTAATATAGATAATCTCATTTTACTAAGTATTGGACTGTAGAGAGAGAAAGGGTGGTGGTGAGACTTTCACTATTCTTAATGACCTTTATTGGTTAATATAGTCAATAAATTAGAAGAGTTCAGCAATCCACTATTAAGAAATTTTAGAATTTCACTAAATTCTTTATAATTATGTAGAACTTCATAATGACACAACAATATTAGAGGAAGATCATAGAAGGTGACTCTAGTATAATTTTGCGGTACAAGAATGTAATTGAGTAAGCAAAATTATAAAGGTTAAGTAACAATGCATGATTAGAGATGAGTTCATTGACAGAATAATTTTTTTCCTGTATCTGTTTTATATGTAACCCCTACATGATTTTCAACCATTATAACTTTCTTGAAGAGATTACATAGGATGGTAAATATATGATAAAGGTGGTGTCCCATTTATTTCCAAAACTCACAGCAGACATTGTTAGTAGATTTCTGACTTAATCTGATTGAACCTGTATTTTTTTTAACTTAGTACCCCACTAAGCCATTAGCAATCAATCAGAATTGCATAAAAAATAAAATCTTAAAAATCTGTGCAAGGTTATATATGCTACAGTTTAGTACTGCATTACTATTTGAGGGGGTGTAAGAAAAGAAAGGATTCGTAAGTAGAGAAATTAGAAAGACAGCATGCACACAAGTTATATGCCCAGACTTGATTATCTAAGCCAACTGGCAAACTTGCAATACATAAAATTTTCCAGAATAAAACTGTAAGTTTTAAAAGATATGGTCTTCACTGGGCTTGTGTATTCTGTTGCCATCCCTTCCATAAAATCTCAGCATTTACCTTGCTTCCTTTAATTTATCACCCTCCTTCATTAAGCCTACCTTCACTGTCTATAAGCTCTTTTTCACTCCACAATATATGTATAGACTGGCCTTTCTGCTGAAATGCTGTTTTCTTTCGCAAATGTCTAATTCTGAAGTTCTCTTAATGCCTTGGCCTAACTGTTTCCTCTTTAGAGGGGTCTTCTAAGACCACAATGACTAACATAAATACCTCTTTCCAACATTGTTATTCTCTCCAAGGCAGGGATCAGATATATATTATTAACAATGTAGCTGTATTGCTAGGAAAAGAGTATGGTACTTAGTAAACATAAAAAAGATTGTTTCACAAATAACTGAATTCACTTAAAAAAAAACACTGACAAATCCATGTTGTTTGATTTAGAAAGATGTAATAACAAGCACATGGTTTTAATATTTAAATTGATTTGAATTCTTACAAAAGTATTTGGGTACTGAAAGAAATGTTTGAAGTTTTGCTTTCCAAACAAATTTTTATACTCTGCTAAGGATGATTAGCCTACTGAGAACACAGAGTAAAAAACAATTCTGAAATTCCTAATTCAATTCCTGACTCCGTGGAGACACCTTCATAAGAGAGGCATATATTTATAGACATTTTTCACATACTTTAGGTTAAAAAAACAAATAAAAATTTATATTAAATACCATCTTGTGTGTTATCTTACCCGTTTCTTATATCTTAATTCACTGGAACATTATAATGTTTTTATAAGAATACATTATGTTTATATATTTTAAAGATTTGAAGACAAGGAGGGCATAACAAATGCATGTTGCTTTAGGCATTATATCTGTTAGAAACATTTCCCATTAGAAATCTTAAATTTAAAAAGTCTTAATAATTTCAGGAATTTGGAAGGGATGAAACTGATATTATTTAATACTTTTATTTAAATTATTTGAATAAATATTTAAGACTGGAACCCACAGATAGCAGAAAACACACACACAAAATCAGATATTAACAAGCAATACTTAAGGATTCAGCCAAGAATCAATATATTGTTTGTTTAGCCTCTTAATGGCTGTCTTCATTTCCTCATTCCTCAGAGTATAAATAATAGGATTAAGGAATGGAGTGATTATGGAATAAAACACAGAAAGAAACTTATCTACAGAATAACTGTTGAATGGAAAAGCATAGATGAAGATAGCTGGTCCAAAGAAGAGAGTTACTATGATGATGTGAGCAGATAATGTGGACACAGCCTTGGAGGATGCACTGGATGAGTGCTGCCAGATGGTGACCAACATGACAATGTAGGAAAGGAGCAATAGAATAAAGCAGACCAGGGACAGGAACCCACTGTTTGCAATCACTAAGAGTTCCAGAGTATATGTCTCAGTGCAGGCAAGCCTGATGATCAGCGGGAGGTCACAGAAAATGCTGTCCACAACATTGGGACCACAGAAAGGTAAACCCACTGTAAAAACCATTTGGCTTGTGGTATGCATGAAGTCAATTGCCCATGAGAGCAACAGGAACACAGTGAGTACTCTGTTGTTCATGATGGTCTTGTGGTACAAGGGTTTTCATATGGCAACATATCTGTCAATGGCCATAGCTATCAGGAGAGACATTTCTCCACCCCCAAAGAAGTGCAAAAAAAAAACATCTGGACCATGCAATCCCACAAGGATATGGCCTTATGTTTTCTAAGGAAGTCCGCAATCACTTTGGGAGTCGCCACAGAGGAAAGACATAAGTCAAAAAATGATAAATTTGTCAGAAGGAAATACATGGGGGAGTGAAGATGGCTATCAGATATCACGATGATCACAATGAGGAGGTTTCCCACTACGATGGCTACATAGATATGAAAGAATATTGCAAAGAAGAGTATTTGGATTTCTGGAGAACTAGAAAGTCCCAGCAGGATGAAATCAGAAACACTTGAGCTGCTATTGAGGGTATCCATTTATTTATTTGCATGAATTTGTCACATTGTCTAAAAGAAAGGAAAACAGGAGAGAGATCCAAGATGGCCGATCACTAGCAGCTCAGGATTGCAGCTCCCAGTAAAAGCCAAAGAGCCAGTGGACACCACACTTACCAATAAATTTTCACTGCCCACGGACCAGGACATTCCCAGTGGAGGAGCCCCACAGGTCGCCAGTGCGACCCTTTCGGCTGGTGTGGCTTTTTTGCCGGCGCCTCGGCTTGGCAGCTCTTGGTACGGAGTAAACGGGACTGAGCCTCCTTTTGGATGATGTCTGGAGCTCTGGGAATTCAGAGCAGTCCATCTAGCTGATTGAAAAAGGGACTGAAGAGGGAAGTGAGACCGGAGACCCCTGGGCAGAAAAGCACCACGAATTTCAACACTGCTGATTTAGCTAGCGTTGCGGGTTGCCACAGTGCCAATTACATAGATTCCGGAGTTGGGAATTAACAAGCTCGATGTCCACTCAGAGACCTAATTTGAAAGTTGGTAATTACAAAAACGACAGACAGATAAAACCATAAAGATGCCAAGAAGCCACTGTAAAAGAAATGAGAACACTCAAAATCGGAAGGTTTCTCCTTCTGCAGAGGACGCCAGTTCCTCATCAGTAAC